>JBBPMR010000586.1:0-17644 GCA_038090415.1 Rossbeevera mucosa | reverse complement strand
CCGAGGAATACGTCGGTCGGTTTGCGCGAGAGTTGACTTCGTACAACGTCAAGTCCATCCGGGACGTGGACTGGTCGGCTCATCCAGGATGGATCAAGGATTTTTTTGTGCCGAAGGCGTCAGAGACAATGTTCAGACGGCTTTTAATTGACCTCCCACACGAGCACCTGGGAACCCTCATGACGTTTGCTCTTCAGAATCGGGCAGACAACGAGCTCTACTGGACATTCGACTTCATTGTCACGTTGCAGCCGCTCGCGATAGACCTGATCAGCACTTGTCTCCGCAACAGCCCGTCTCTGGTATACGTACTTTTGAGAACATATCCACCGACCGAGGACTGGACGCTTCCTGAACAACTCGTGGACCTCAAACATCCGATTCTCCGGGCTATTATTCTTGCCGCGAATGCGTTGGGCGTGGCCACCCTCGTTGCGCTGGAAAAGATCGTGCAGACAATCAATGACCTGGAAACCGGCGAGTATGTGGAGTTGCTCATGCTCGCGGCGCTGAGCATCCGACTCAAGACGCTCGTACAAGAGGTCCTCCTCGTGCTGCACGAGTCAAAGGCGGTGTCAAGAGAGGGATCTCCCGCCACGGCCTACCTCCACAAGCATGCACTCGCCATCGCGTTTGACTGCGCGGAGGAAGCGGCAGACGTCTGTCCCTGCGATGACACTGGGAGGCCCCGGAGTACCAAGTCGTCGTCCTACCCCGTTTTGAGGCTCGTTCGACCCGAGGAGAGCGATGACGGACACATAGATGTGCACTTCCGAGTCGACATGTCTGTGCCGATCCGGCTACACTCACATGTTCGACTGCAGTGCGTCTCCGACCCTGGAAATGCGTTCCTAGACCGCGCGGTTGTGGACGGTGTGGTGACCAAGGCTGTTCGAGGGGAGATCACCGTAGAGCTCTTCCACTTGCTCCCGCCCGAGTTCGTGGAGATGCAGTGGAGGATATTCGACGCCGGAAGTCTTGGTACGTCCCGATCGTGTTCCGTTTTGTATCATCAAAGATGATGTTCTGTTTTGATAAGCAACATCGAGAGCGATGATGGATGCGGTGACGAGATTATGGGCAGAGTCTGCTGATTGTTGTAGCATCTATGACGCGATTGTCATGCCGCCACCAGAAGTCACTACTGGCGACCAAACTGGGGAGGAGGAACAAGAAGAGTTGATTGGAACGGAATCGATGAACCCGAGCCAAATCGCCGCGATCAGGTCCAGTTTGGCACGTTTATCGCTGATCTGGGGTCCACCAGGTAAGTTACTGCATCTATGACTAAGAACTGCCGTTAGATCAATTTGCACAGGCACTGGGAAGACGACGGTCGTGGTTCAGATTCTTTGTTATCTGTTACGCAAGTTTCCAGATTGCAAGATTCTCATGACTGCCTCCACTCACAATGGTATGGTTCTTGCCATCGTAGTGATTGAGACCGATCGTGGACCACCTAGCTGTGGACAATGTCTTAGAGCGTTTCCTTGAAATGAACAGAGAACGTAGGCTCCTCACCGACGATCTCATTCTCCGCGTCGCAACCGACCACTCCAAGGTAAACAAATCACTCCAAAGCTACACGATCGACGCACGAGTAGGTGGGGACTTGCACGAGAATAGCCGCTTGCAACGACAAGCGCAGCAACGCGTCAACGCGGCGCGCATCGCGTTTACGACGTGCGCAGGTGCTGGGCTGGGAACATTGCGCAAGGTCGACTTTGACACGGTCCTGATCGACGAGGCGTCTCAGATTACGGAACCTTGTGCCCTCATTCCGCTCGTCAAGGGATGTCGGCGAGTGGTGTTGGTTGGAGATCAGTGAGAGTTTGGGCCATAGGAACGTTTGTGCTTATCAGTGTGCAACTGCGGCCGACAGTGAAACCGATGGGGAAAGCCCTCGAGTACGACGTTTCGCTGATGGAAAGACTGTATACGTCTGATACACATCCAGGCACCATAAAGACGATGCTCAACGTAAGTCACACGTTCAATCACGGACTATCATACTTGCACACTGACATCTGTGACTCGCCGCTCTTTCCCCGCTAGGTACAGTACCGGTTCCCAAGCGAGCTGGCTCACTTTCCTTCGACAGAATTTTACAACGGAGAGCTCCGATCTCACATCCAGAACAGCGCACCGGTACTTGCCCGGTTATCCGCCACGACCTTCCCATGGCCCCGGGTCGGCCACGATAGACGACTCGTGCCAACCGTCTTCGTGCAGTGTTCCTCGGAAGAGACAGCGGGCTCCGCGTCCAAGGGCAACGAAGGCCAAGCCGAGCTTGCCACATACATCGTCTCTCTCCTCCAAACCCCGGCCGTCACCGGCGGGACCGGCGAGGAAGAAAACTCAAGCTCCAGCGTCCCCGCACCTCAGCTCTCCATCGCCGCACTCTCGCCCTACTCGAAACAAGTCTCCCTCCTGAAAAACGCCCTGCCGTCATCTGTAGTCTGCGCAACCATCGACTCGTTCCAGGGTCGGGAGAGCGATGTGGTCGTGTTCTGCGCGGTGCGGTGCAACGCGACGCGCGAGATCGGGTTCGTGGACGATGCGCGGCGGCTGAACGTGATGTGGACACGCGCAAGGCTCGGTTTGGTCGTCATTGGGGACCGGGCGACGATGACTGAGACTCCGAGTGCGCTATGGAGGAGGGCTATTGGGGCGTGCACGGAGGTCGCGGTTTCGGTCCCGGCGGCAGAAGGTTCAGCTTGAACGTAAGGCTCGGACCGGGTTTTTCTCGGGAGGGGGCTGGTGCAAGGAAATGGTCCTAAGTATCCTGGGTGGTTCACTCGATAAATCTATTTATCATGTATTACATGACAAAATCTCGGCGACTGCCGGCCCAGGCTCGTGGCTTGGACCAAGTTTCGCGGGACGCCGGTAAACCGTCGGGTTCGAGCGGGACCGCAATCGACGTGCGTGAGTAGCACTTTTGATCCCATCACGGCGTACGTACGTGTTCCTAGCTAAATTCTCAAGACTATTGTACCAGTAGCATCCCCGCGGGTCCGAGCTTGATGATGTTTTGACGAGATTCACAACTGCCATTGGCTTTCATAATTGGGTCAAATAGCTGCTGTCAAGAAAAGAAGATAGCAAGTGAGGGCAAGATATCTATGACGAAAGATAAACGGCTAATAGGTATTTGGCCGGTAAACGCTCCGTATAAGTAAGTCAGATCCAATTAAACCTGACCTTGCCCAGGTGTCCACAATAAGATTTCCCCACGAAATAACCCAAAAGGCTGTCCACAGCCAGCCAAAGAACCCGCCAACATGTTTTCCGGTAGTCCTTTTCCATGCGCGTTCCATTACGATTCCAGTGCCTTGCATGAGGAAGAATCCCATTGTCGAGGCTGTGAAGGCTCCCCGACCCATTCTCCGTGTCCCGGCTTCATGCAGCAGGCCCGAAATAGTAAATGCGCCTATAATAGATCCATTTTTCCCAGATATCTTTCCAAGGGTCTGCCTCCCAGCTCCACGAAGACTTGGTAAAAGAGCTGGTGCCACCTTTTCCCCCAGAAATCGTTCAGCGAAGTCGCAAGCAACGGGGAATCGAAAAGTGGAGGCCATTCCGATGGATGCTGCTGGAACAGTATCGTGAACAGTGTCGCATTCAGGTAGTAGAATGTGTTCATGAAAAGGTATATATTGCACATGGTAAGCACCATAACAATTGACGGTTTCAGGTATCGTTGCGGTGGAGGTAGCGACAGGTCGAAAATGGTACCTCCTTCCGCGGCTCCAAAAGTGCCGCGTCCGAGCGAACGGTTGAATTCCCACACAATGCCGCACATGACTGCCAGGGAGATGGATCGAAGCAAAGAAAGCAAGGCAAATAGTGGTCGAGATTCAACTAGGAGGTAAGGTGTGGGTATGCGCGGCCTTTGAGGTCCATCCCAACCGATTCCCCGGAGGTTTAAAAGAAGACTGAAGGCATTCCGCATCGCAGATACGACAGAAGCATCGCTCTCCGCAAGGGTACCTCTGTCGTGCTCACTGCTTACATTTTCGTCTAGCTTGTGCAATGACATTCTGGAGTAGGGCTGCCGCGCCAACACCCATGTTGTGCACCGCATTGATACGACAAACATACTCCACTAAATCACGGTGTGTCTGTGTTTGTATAATCTTAGCAAATGCAAATGTCAACACTTACCACTAGAATCTGATTGAAATAAGCGTAGCCTGGATGATTCCCCGACAAATCCAGGGACATGCTTGCTCGAAAGCCCAACCAAAGTACCATGGGTAGGAGGGCGGTTCGGTAAAAACGCGTACGAGGTAGCTGCACAAGTACGCTCATGACATATACGCCAAGGAAGACTGGCATCAAGACAGTGATAAAGGTATGTGGAGTCACAATGGCCCGTTCGAAAGCGAATGCGTTCTGGAGCATGTTCGATGGAGTGAATGATAGAGGGGGTGAATTTGACCTAACGAATTGTTAGCCATGGCCTTATGAAGCGAAGAGCTGTCGATCCTGTTCACCTCGTAGAGTCTCAGTCTGGTCGCCTGGGCCCCAGAATAAAGTAGCCTACACGCATGGCCTGTGCCATGTAATGGAGTTGTTAATGCACTTGTGACAAATCTTGACTGAAGAACGATCGGACTTGCCAATAAAGCGTCCGCGGAGCAGAGATCAGCCGAGAAGTGACTAACGTGTGATGGTTTCGGCGATCTAACGTGTCAGCAACATCCACTTGAGAATCCCCATTAACATTTCAGCTTCGATGAGCGCATCGCCGAGAATATGCAGGTCAACGTCACCATACCTCTTCGATGGCCCGCTGTTTAAAGAAAGTGGTCGTTCCCACTCCTCCAAGGATCCAAGCAATAGTACGACCGCTTTCGGGCCCCGTTTGTGATTTCAGCCCAGGCGGCAGAACTCGGTGGCAGTAAGACACCACCAGATGCGTGAGCCACGAGGAACTGCGATCGGCGATAGATGAAAGGGCTCTCAAGAGGGGAGCGACACCTCTGGCCATGTCCATTGTCTTTGCATCCACGGTCAAGGTCCCGGACACGGGATCATTTCTTGATCTTCAATGGGATATGAACAGGGAGAGACAGCGGGCCCCGCGTCCAAGGGCAACGAAGGCCAAGTCGAGCTCGCCCCGTACATCGTCTCGTCTCTCTCCTCTAAACCCCGCCCCCGCCCCGAAGCTCTCCATCGCCGGCCTCTCGCCCTACTCAAAACAAGTCTCTCTCCTGAAAAACGCCCTGCCGTCCTCTGTAGTCTGCGCGACCATCGACTCGTTCCAGGGTCGGGAGAGCAACGTGGTCGAGTTCTGCGTGGCGCGGTGCGGTGCGGTGCAACGCACGAGATCGGGTTCGTGGACGATGCGCGGTGGCTGAACGTGTTGTGGACATGCGCAAGGGCGATGATGACGGAGACTCCGAGTGCGCTGTGGAGGAGGGCTACGGTTGTCGGTCTCGCCGGTGGAAGGTTCAACGTAAGGCTCGGACCGGATGACAGACCGAAGCAGCCGCCCGATCGCAAAGGAAGATTAAGATTCACCAAAAAATAGTTCCGCGATGCACCAGCTCGCTCGGCCAGCCTACTCGTTCACCTCCGCAGACACAGAATGATCTGATTCCGAGTCCCCTAACCACTGGATAAATATATATTGTGCATCGAATTTCGGCGACTGCCGGGCCGAAGCTGAAGGCTCAGTGGGACCAACTTGAAGCTTCGCGGGAAGCCCGTGAATCATTTAGCAGGTACCTGGACTGGTGAACCGCCGGGTTCGAGCGGGGCCGCGATCGCCATGCGTGAGTAACACTTTCTGATCCCATCACTCTCGAGCTCGTACATATTCCTAGCTTGTACTATAGCATCCTCGCGGATCCGAGCTTGAGCTGCTAGGCCAACATCAGAAGTGTAGATATGGACAAATGAAATGCATAGCATATAATACGTATGTATGACTTGGATCACATACTCCAAGTGCATCTGCCATCGTTACAAGTATTTACCATCTCCGAGAGACGTCGAGTCACCCACCGATCGAGCGCAAAATCGAAAAGAAAGACGGCGACGACGACGAAAAGAACAGAAAGTCGGTAGCATACTGCGAGTCCAGATAAAAGAAGCGGTGGTCATGGAAACCAAAAAAAACGTCCACGAATCGCCACCATTAGCCGTTCGTCGCGTAAATAATAATATTACAGGTATCTGGGTATACCAACGTGTGTGTGAGAAGAGGGCGTGGAGTGGGGTGATCAGAGGGAGAGGAGCGAAAGTTTTGTAGCGTGAAGGGAAACGAAAACGAAAAAAAGTGTTGTATGTGGGTGTATATGTATGTACGTATCGTGTGTTGAGCGTGGAAACAACGTGGAAAAGAAAGGCGCAAGTCGTAAGTGAAGTCGATATGGCGAAGATGAAACAACGCATGGGCTTCTTTTAATAATACGCGCAAGGCCGGGTATGCTGCCGGGATCTCCAATCATGTCATACCTGATTGCTCTTCCGCTTCGCCTTGGCCCGGAGGGCGAACGCGAAGATGAAACGGGGTTGCGGGGGTAAAGGATAGGGTAAAGAAAAGAAACAATTGGTATAGCCTATACCGTCTGGGGACAGAAATAGCAAGCGTTCGTCGTGAAAAGAAGTAAGAGAGAGAGAAAAAAAACGGAAACACTTTTCATCAGGTATGCGCAGCGCCCTGTAGTGTGCAAAAAGGCCGTCTCGTCAAAAAAAGTGGGATAACACCAGGTCAAAATCTCAGAAGAGAGCTGTAGCGTGGTATGCACGGACGAGTGTGAAATGATGATATAGGTGTAGAAGTCTGTGGGCTAATGCCTAAACGTGATATGCAGCGAAGACGAACAGCATTAGATGAAGAACTGGGTACTACGACACCGCAAGACACGTTAGTGAATTAACTTGGTTCGAAGCATAAACCAGACTCACTGCATCCGACTACACGCGTGTACTTCCATCTCCTCCATCTTGTATGAATTCAATTCCTCCTTTATTCGTTGTGCCAGAGCCGGCGTCAGCCGACTCCACGTGGCAGGTTCGCTCTTCCGATCATACACCGTCGACGAAAACGTATCATACACCGATAGGCTGTCCGCAAATACCAGCTTCTTTGGGATCGCCTGGCCAGACGTCGAACGGTGTGCAAGCATCGCGGGGACTGTCGGGATCGAAGACAGCGCGGGGGCAGACGAATTTGGCAGCGAAAACAGCGGGCCGTGATGTGGAGAGGAACGTCCTGGGTCTGAGTCGGAGGAAGGTGATGAATCAGATGAAGAAGCAAACGAAAGAGCAGGGAGGCTGGGTATGTTACCTCCCGCATTACCGGCATTATTAGAATGAGATGACGAATGCGATGGGTGTCGGTGTAAACCGTCGATATGATCCGGGTCTGGAGAGGGTATCCGTGCCAATGGTCCAAGCTCGGACGTCGAGCTGGGATGTGAGTTGTACGAGTTTGAACGTATGCGGCTGAAAGAGGGTATTCCTGCATGCTCCGTGATATATGCGTCTTGGCTGTAGGTATCGGCGCCTTTGGGAAACGCAATCAGAACCGACCGACCCGTACCACACCCGACCGGGCACGCACCTTTCAAGATCCCCTTGGTTGGTGCTCTCGACCTGTCTATACTTTTCCGTATAGATTTCGCCCACTCGAGCACTTCCTCGTCCTCTGCGCCAGACTGAGTTCCGACCGGAATCCGAATTGTCTCGTCTTCCTCCTCTGGCCACGGTTCCTCCTCATCCCACCCTTCCGAGATACTGCTGTGGCCGGCTATCGCGCCGTAACCCGTCCCATGTCCGTCTTCACTTCCTGAATCGGAATCGTCCTCCACGATCACCCGCGTTCCATCCTCCGTAATCCGCCGACCAGGACCAGGCGAATCCCCTCTCGTCGTTGCCGTGTTCCGTTCCCACGTTGTCGGTACAGGTACACCGTTGCCACCTGTGTTGTTATTCCCGTTCGCGCTTGCAATAACACCCTTGGCCTGTTGAGCTTGTGCGGCCTGCGCGAGTGCCTGAGCTTCGGCAGCAGCCTTAGCCTTAGCGGCAGCCTCGGCGTTCGACTTGAGTGTGTGCTGGCGCGCAAGCTTGGCTGCCGGACTGAGACCGCTCATGCTCGCGTCCGACCAATCGCCACCAGACCCACTTCCCCTATCGAGCTCTGCGATCGCGTGCGAAACGGTCGGTTCAGCGACGCTCCCTTTTGCGTCTTTTTTCTTCTTGGACTTCTTGGCGGAGGAAGTGCCTGCTTCCGCATCGTCGTCCTTGTCCTTGTCCTTGTCCTTGTCCTTGTCCTTATCCTTGTCTTTTTTGTCCTTGAACAGAGACGTGATACCAGCGAGAGAGTTCCGACGTGCAAGCTTCCCAATGGAACCGATCTTGCGGATGACCATAGAAGCCGAGGACATGGTGGAGGAAAGCGAGATATTGTCGGTGGACGCGTTGAGACGGGAGTTGAACAAAGATGCTGCGCGTGACCGTTTCTTGCCCGTGTTGCCCACCGGAGCAGTGGTGCCACCAATAGCAGCCCCGGAAGTGCCTGCGGTGAGGGTGCTGGCGGCATCGTTTGCGTCGGTGGGGCTAGGGGTTTCGGTGTCGTTCACCTTGGAACTTGCGCCTGCCAGTTCGTCTTCTTCTTGCAGCGCCTGCGCCGCATTCAACGAAAGCGCACGTCGGAGCCTGTTCTTGAGTCCTCCGCTCTTGACAGCACTGGTACCACCGAGGCCGATAGCCGAGTTTTCGAGCATAGCGGCGAGGTCGGAGTCGTCCTTGGAAATGCGTCGATCTGAATGGGCACTTGCCTGGACGGCCTGTGGACGGGACGTGGAAGTTGGCGTAGACGGGGAGGGGGTAGCATAGGTTGCTCCCTGCGAGAGGGGAGAGGGACGGGCGGGGCGTGCCTGGGTAGAAGAATGGTGAGAATGTGACGAAGGGGTAGAGGTGGACGATGCCGAAATGGACCCTGAGGGACGATGAGCGGGGGCAGATGCGGCGGTGGAGGTGGAGGATGAGCCCGTGCGATGGTGGGGAGGAGGATGGGCGCTCTTGGGGACATTAGCGCTGGCAGTAGAAGAAGCACTGCCTGTGCGTGAACGTGCCGGGTCAGACGCCGAGGGAGCAGGAGGGTTTGGGGTCTGAGAGGAGGGAGCTGTGCGGCCTCGCACGCTACTCTGATGGGAGCTGGAGCCATTGGGGGACTGACCCTGTATACTGCTTGTGCGCTGTCGGTTGTTGCCGTTTGGGTTCCCATGGTTTGAGTTGCTGGAGTTGAGGGAGCTGGAGGAAGCGGAGGCTTCACCTCTGGCGTAGGGGGGCTGAAAGGAAGTAGAGCGCCAGTCAGTGTCCTGTGGTTGAGAGCGGGGAGGGGCGGCGCCGGTAGGGCGCCGATAAGGGTGGAAACCGTCGTACTGTTGTTGGGATCGAGGAGAATCTGCGGAAGCGGTACGGTGGGCGTATGCGGGAGCGTGATGGGGAGGATGCTGTGGGTGAGGGGGAGGAGTTGAGCTAGGGAAATGGGTGAAGAGCTGGTTTGGATTGAAATACTCTGCTGGCGAGGAAGGAGCAGAAGAGGAAGCGGAGCGCTGTGGGGGAGTGGCGATGGTCGGGTGAGAGCCCATTTGGGCCTGTGCGTTGAACATCATGTGCTGATAAGCCCACTGAGCGATTTGGGCATTGGCGGTGGGATCAAAAAAGTGGTTTTGGGTTTGGTGGGGATGGATGGGATAGGGTTGTTGCTGGTGTTGATTTTGGTAAAAGGGAGGGTAAAAGGCTGGCGAATTCCACGCGCCCTGTGATTGTACGGGATATGGATACGGTGGCTGCTGTGGATGTTGCTGGATGGGTTGCTGCGGATGGGGCGGGGAGGAGTGATCGTTGGATGGAGGGGAGCGTTGTCGAGGAATAGCAGGGTCCATAGTGTGATCGCGAGGAGGATGCCAGTCGGACGGAGCGAGAAGTGCCATGAAGAAAAAAAAGCTAAAGAAGGGGAAGTGAGTGGAGAGAAACGGAGTGGGAGAAGAGCGACGCACGAAAGACAAAGTGGACTTGAGCGAGCACAGCAGCGACGACGAGGGCGGGCACAACGACGGCGGCGACAACAAGAACGACGACGACGGCGACGACGAGGATACCCCGATGCTGCGATGGGCAGCGAACGGGTTGAGCTCAACAGCCACAGAACACAAACAAGGAACAACACGGCAACGAACCAGTTTGATGACGTCATCAATTACTACGGTAATTCTGTTCGATTTCGTTCACCAGCGGCTTGAACTGCTCGCTGCTGACTAACATCGCTCTCCCCCTTAGATCCACTCCCACGCTATCACACTCATCCGTGAACGCGTACGTCGCCGTGTGAGTCGCGTGCTTGGTAGTGAATCAGTCCATGCCAATTATATTGAGAGACTCGCTCACGTGCATGATCTCCTCGTCTTCGGGATGGAACGCATATACTCCGTCCGTCCGTGGTCGCTTCGAGTCCCGTTCCGTCGAGAGTTCTTTCGCTGACAGACTGTATGCGCGCGACACAAACAGGTAGTGCGTGAACTTGTATCCCTGCCAACCTGTGAACAACTATCGCCATTAGAACACACATCACACTCACGTTTTCGATCTCTTCCTCGATCTCCTCGGACAGCATCCGATACATCGGTGGCATCACTTGTACAGGCATGTTCACTACACGCTCCCCGAGCACCAGTCCGACGTGGCATTCCGGGTAGCTTTGCAGCAGCGATGACAACGTTTCATGGAACCCCTGATCGACCGTCGTCTTCGACAACACGTAGTCAATCACCCCCTGCAACTCGGGGAGGTCCTGTCCCAGCCTTCAACAGACCGTCACTGTGCAGAGAGACGGATACGTACGTGGCAACTGACCACCGTCAGAAAGGCGTACGGTTCCGCTTCCTCGTTCTCCTCCGTCTTGATCGTGCTGCCTACACCGCTCTCCTCTGCAACTCTCGTCACCAGATCCGCAAGAGGGCCCGTCTGCACACGCTCGGCATCGGGGCCAAACAGCTGGATGAGCAATCGCTGAATGGTGTGATAATCGATGTTCGCTTTCACGTTGTAGTAGTCAAAGTTGACGTCGACGGTCTACAAAAATGCGTGACCATGAGGACATATGGAGGGTATATGCGTACTTGTTCCTCTGGACCGTCGTCGCCGTTGTCCTCCTCCATTTCGTGCGCTTGTTTGCGTTTTGACATGATGATCGACGATCGGAGAGTCGGAACGTGGTCACGATCTAGCAATCTGTGACGTTCACACTACTTGTACATACCCACTGGGTGTCCAGCGCCGGTTGCTGCGTATACGCGCGCTCCGCTTACATAAGACACGGGGTGAAGGGGTCCGAGTTACTTCGTTGTCGTCTGTCATTACACCCCCGACGTCGCACACGATGGCCACGACGACAGCGACGGCGACGACGGCAACAGCAACTACCACAACCACCGTCGTCGAAGAAGGGAAGCTTCTGAGCGAGTCCCTAGAGACCGTAAAGATTCAGGTCGGCCAGATGAAGCGTCATCTCGTGCGTCTCTGACAACGGAACCGAATTTCCCCTCGGAGCCATCCAAGCTGACATCCCGCTCGTAGGACAATGACGAGATCATGGACGCGCTCAAGAGCGCCAGTCTCATGCTCGCCGAACTGCGCACCTCGTCGCTCTCACCGAAGCAGTATTATGAACTCTGTACGTACACGCATACACCTCTCTCGAGTCCTCTGACCGCACACGCCGCAAGACATGGCCATCTTTGACGCCCTCCGACACCTCTCAAACTACCTCTACGACGCACACACTCAGTCTCGACACCACCTCGCAGATCTCTACGAACTCGTCCAGTATGCCGGAAATATCGTCCCTCGCCTCTACCTCATGATTACCGTTGGCTCCGTATACATGTCTGTCCCCGACGCGCCCGTCAAGGAAATCATGAAGGACATGATGGAAATGAGCAGGGGCGTATTGAACCCCATACGCGGGCTCTTTCTACGGCACTACCTCAGCGGTCAGACCAGGGACTATCTGCCAGTCGGGACCGAATCCGGGTGGGCTCACACCACGTCCCGTCATCCGTTTTCTAACCTGTCCCAGCCCCCAAGGGTCCCTCCAAGACTCGATCGCGTTCGTGCTCACCAATTTCATAGAGATGAACAAACTCTGGGTGCGTCTACAGCACCAAGGTCATTCCCGGGACCGCGAGAAACGCGAGATGGAACGTCGCGAGCTCCGGATCCTCGTCGGCACCAATCTCGTCCGACTGTCCCAACTCGACGGGGTCGATTTGGATATGTACCAGAAGAATATACTCCCAGCTATACTCGAACAAGTCGTCAATTGCAAGGACGTCATCGCACAGGAGTACCTTATGGAGGTCGTCATCCAGGTGGGTTGTCTTTTGTATATGCTGGATTGATTGACAACTCATGTAGGTATTCACGGACGAGTTCCACCTGCATTCACTCGGACCGTTTTTATCCGCAACCGCTCAACTTCACCCGAAAGTTAATATCAAATTGATCGTCATCGCTCTCATCGACAGATTGGCTGCATACGCCGCACGCGAAGCAGAGAGCGAGGACCCGGAAGAGACCAAGAAACAAGAAGAAGCTGCTGCCAAGCGACTAGCAGAAAAGGTCAGATTGGCGAGAGAGAGGGCAAATCATGCCTATCATCAGTCGGACGTCGAAAAGCTCGAGGATGTAGATGCTTGGGATAACGCTGTGGAAGAGTCGGAGAAGAACATTGGAGTGAACGGTATCTCGTCAGAAGAGGGAAAGGGCAAAGAAAAGGAAAAGGACGATGTGCCAGTAAGAAAGTTCCGTGGAATACCAGAGGGCGTCCAGCTATTTGAAGTGTTCTGGAAACAAGTCGTCGAACTCATCAAAGTGCGTACGAGATACACACGAACATTAGTCCATCTCACAATGTAACTGCAGGCTCGGCCAGATTTGTCGATACAAGATATCACCGCACTCCTTGTCTCTCTCACAAATCTCTCCCTTAGCTGCTATCCGGACAGGCTCGAGTGCGTTGATCAGATCTTGGCATTTGCGCACAGCAAGATCAAGGAATATTCTGAAAGGTCCGTTATATATCCGTGCATGTACCTAAGTCCTGATACCGATGTGATGCAGCTCGGATCTACATGCCCCACAAACGGCAGCAAACCTCGCAGCGTTGCTCGTTGCCCCAATCAACTCGTACCAATCTGTCCTCACATTGCTCGCCATTCCACGCTACGTCCCGCTCCTCACCCAACAACTCTTTTCCACCCGCCGTTCGATCGCACACAGCGTTGTGTCGAGTGTACTCAAGAACGAGACCATAATCGAGACACCTGGGGATGTGGACGGTGTATTGGATCTGTGTCATGTGTTGATCAAGGATCAAACGGACGCCTCTGCCGTGGGTGGTGGACAGGTCAAGGACGTGAAGGACATACGGAGACAGGGACCGCATGCAGTGGAGAAGGAGGATACAGCGGAGGAGCAGGGATGGGTTGCACGGATGGTGCATTTATTCAGAGCCGAGTCGTTGGGCACACAGTATGAGGTGTGTTTCCGAATTTCTTGGATCGAGTGGCATCGAACGCTGACTAGTGCACGGAATTCGGGGCAGCTATTGCAAACGGCACGTCAGCACTTCGAGGCTGGAGGTGAACGGATGCGATACACCTTCCCAGCACTGATTACTTCAAGCATCAAACTCTGTCGTCGGTACAAAATTCGTGAACATTTGGTGGGATCTCCTTTTCCTATATTCTTTTTGGTTTTAACCTCAAAGGTGGGTAGGAAGACGACTGGCAATCGAAAGTGACCACGATTCTCAAGTTCGTCCGCGAATGCACGTCTATCCTTGCGACGCAGGTCGACTCTCCCTCGCTCGCCCTCCGTCTATTCCTCCTTGCTGCCCAGATCGCCTCTGAATGCGGTTCCGGATTCGAAGATCTCGCGTACGACCTGTATGTCCAAGCATTTTCGGTCTATGAAGATTCCATTTCGGAGAGCCGAGCGCAATTAGCTGCGATCACGTTGATCATTGGGACGTTGCAGGGTGCAAAGGTGTTCGAGGTGGACGGGTACGACACATTGATTACCAAGGCTGCGTTGCA
The DNA here is from genome assembly GCA_038090415.1 of Rossbeevera mucosa. NCBI lineage: Eukaryota > Fungi > Basidiomycota > Agaricomycetes > Boletales > Boletaceae > Rossbeevera > Rossbeevera mucosa. The sequence goes on along the minus strand of JBBPMR010000586.1, from coordinate 3,524 downwards.
TGGTGCCAAATTGTTGAAGAAGCCACACCAGGCGACGGCGGTACATGCTGCGAGTCATCTCTGGTGGCAAGAGGCGGTGGTGGAGATGGAAGGCGAGGGCGAGGGCGAGGGAGCAGAAGCGAAGGATGGAGGCAAGGACAAGGAAGATGGGGAGGGTGCCAAGGCGGTGAGTCTTGGTTCACATTGTTAATTGTGACTGACGGAAGTTGTTTGCAGTACCCTCATCAGGATAGCAAACGGGTGCTGGAATGTTTACAAAAGTCGTTGCGAATCGCACATTCAGCGACGGAGGAAATTGTGACTGTTCAGATATACTGTGACACGCTCGTCGTCAGCTTCATACCTGCACCCTTTGCAACGAATCGAAGGAGTCGCATCTCCGGACATGATCCAGCGACATTTCCGGAACAAGCTCCAGTATATTCATTCGAAGAAGATGTCGGAGAATCCGGGACGGTATGAGGAGGTGGAAGTCGTTGGAGCGTTTTTGAAGATGGGGATCACGCGGTAGGGACTCAGAGGCTGGTGGTTTTTCATACCGTATATTTTTGTTGATGCTACATACTTACATACTTGCACAAAATATGTGGTACAAGACAAAGTCTCAGTGGGGTAAAAGTCAATTCGACACTGAAACTTCCCTTACCAACGCTAATCTGATCCTGCAAGGAAAGCCGACATGAGGCGACCCAAAACAACCACACAAACGCTTCTTGTTTCTGCTCTCCCCGCATTTAGTGATACCTTCAGCAAGAAACCAGCAGGATGACATCGAAAGGTGCTTATTTCCTTTAATTACTATGAGCGTCAGTGAAATAACATGCGTCAGTCGAACAGTCGTTCTCTCAAGCTGAGGAAGGCTCCATTACTGTTTCAGTCGATGAGCTACTTTCACAAGCGAAATGAGCATTTACCAAGTTTGAGCAAGGAGATGGAACAGATCACATTAGCGAGGCAATCGTGCTTGATCGCCAAGCACTGGATCGTTGCCCACCCGGTCAACACAAACGATGGCTCTGTCTGACTCAGCTTTCTATCCTCTCTGGTACCGTTACAGCCATCTAGGAGCAATGGCAGACATCGAGGAAGGAACTGTGTATGCCAGAGAGGCACTGGAGCTTTGCCCGTCAAGGCGCCCTCTTCGATCAATGTCGTTGAACAATGTCGCACTCTATCTCTCCTCCCGTTACGAGCAACTTGGAGACATGGCGGACCTCAATGAAGCCATCATCCTGGGCAGACAAGCCCTCGATCTTTGCCCCTCAGGGCACCCTGATCGCTCAATGTCGTTGGGTCGACTTGCACATTGTCTCCGTGTTCGATTCACGCAGTCGGGCGAGTGCAAGGATGGGGATGACCTATTCGGTTTCTATACCCAGTTGTTGGATATCTCACAAACACTCTCATCAGCCGATCCATCCGTGGCCAAGCAGTGGGTCAAGGAAGCTGAACATTTCCACCATCCATCAGTCGTTCTCGCATATCAAACATCTCTTCGACTACTCGTTCAGCATCTAGTCAGCTTGCCATCTTTGCCCCATCATCTCCAGATTTTCAAGGACCATGCTTCATCGCTAGCAATCGATGCCTGTTTGCTTGTCATACTACAGTCGGGGACGAGGAGAACCCAGGCGAGGTAATCCACCTTGCGTGCGATACAGTTTGCGGGGTTCCGATCTGTGATTGGGACGATGTGGGCGGTAGACGACGCGGAGACGGACAAGATCGTGGCCAAGTTTTAATGGAAGTGGACGGTTGGATCACACTCGGGCTGCGATGGTTCTGCACAGGACGATGAACTCATTGGTTGTCCGTGTATTTCAGGCGCTACCGGGTTGGCAGAAAAGGGTGAATATGTTAGATATTCAGGATGTTTACATGAGGTACTCGAGTGTACGGTTAATATAAATGTGGTTGATGCGGGAAACTTTGTTTGGGCGAAAGCCCGAGGCCGTTCGTGCCGGGGAGAGCAAGCTGCGAGGGCGGGTTGGGAACCGAGCAGAGTGTAGCTCTCGTCGGCGTAGAGCGTGCGACGGACGATTGAGGCGAGGCGAAAGAGGAGGTTGTTCTGTGAGCGGGAGAGGTGGGAAGGGGCGAAGGGAGAGCAGCGTCGAGTACGAGGGACGCTAAAGAGTCGCTTATTCGTACACGGACTCTGTTCTAGTCGGATGGCGCTGTTTCGCGCTAGTTACGGTAAGTAACTTATCAAAGTTTTAACTTTTTGTTTTGTTACTCGTTTCTCGTTCCTGTTTTTCGGGGACTCCTGAAATCGCGCGCATGCATGCCATGACAAGACAATGATGGCAGAGGTGATGGAGACAGTAATCATCAATGAGGTGCATCCCCACCTCTTCTTTTTTTCCTACCTCTCCCTCACTCACCCTATGCCAGACTCCTGACACGACGATGAACGGTGCGACGCCGCAGCGGCGCCATAGCAATCACCTGGCACCACTATCATCTTCCTCGTTATCAGCTTCATACCTGCATCCTTCGCAACGAATCGAAGGAGTCGCATCTCCGGACATGATCCAACGACATTTCCGGAACACGGTCCAGTATATTCATTCGAGGAAGACGTCGGAGAATCCGGGACGGTATGAGGAGGTGGAAGTCGTTGGAGCGTTTTTGAAGATGGGGATCATGCGGTAGGGACTCGGAAGTGGTGATTTTTCATACCGTATATTTTTGTTGACGCTACATACTTACATACTTGCACAAAATATGTGGTACAAGACAAAGTCTCAGTGGGGTAAACGTCAATTCGACTGTGAAACTTCCCTTACCAGCGCTAATCTGATCCTGCAAGGAAAGCCGACACAAGGCGGTCCAGAACAGCCCCACAATGAAGACGCCCACTTTCTTGTTTCTGCTCTCCCAGCATTTCGTGATACCTTCAGCAAGAAACCAGCAGGATGCCATCGAAAGGTACTTATTTCCTTCTTTACTATGAGCGTCAGTGAGTTAACATGCGTCAGTCGAACAGTCGTTCTCTCACTCCATTACTGTTTCAGTCGATGAGCTACTTTCACAAGCGGAATCAGCATTTACCAAGTTTAAGCAAGGAGATGGGACGAGCCACATTAGCGAGGCAATCGTGCTTGATCGCCAAGCACTAGATCGTTGCCCACCCGGTCGCCATGAACGATGGCTCTGTCTGACTCAGCTTTTCTATCATCTCTGGTCCCGTTACAGCCATCTAGGAGCAATGGCAGACATCGAGGAAGGAACAGTGTATGCCAGAGAGGCACTGGAGCTTTGTCCGTCAGGGCACCCTGATCGATCATCGTCATTGAACAATATCGCACTCTATCTCTCCTCCCGTTACAAACGACTTGGAGACATGGCGGACCTCAATGAAGCCATCATGCTGGGCAGACAAGTCCTCGACCTTTGCCCGTCAGGCCACCCTGATCGCTCAGCGTCGTTGAACAATGTCGCACTCTATCTCTCCTCCCGTTACGAGCGACTTGGAGACATGGCGGACCTCAATGAAGCCATCATCCTGGGCAGACAAGCCCTCG
>JBBPMR010000585.1:0-17659 GCA_038090415.1 Rossbeevera mucosa | reverse complement strand
GGTGCTAGATTGACGAAGGTACGGAAGTACAGGGGAAAACAGAGGAGATCTAGCTTAAGGAATACAGGCTATATGGATGGGTTTATATAGTACAGAGAAAAGAAGCTGAGTCATAATGTGCAGCACGATGAGTCACAATGCGCAGCCGTGATGAGTCATAATGACTGGGGATGAGTCAGAATGAGTCATGGTGAGTAATGTGCAGCAAGGGTGAGTCATGCGCAGCAAGAGTGAGTCATGCGCAGCATCGATGACAAAAGAAGATGAGTAATGAAGGAAGTGATGACTAAGGTAGATGGGTTAAGGGTATTATGTCATCACAGAAGAAAGAAATGGCCTAGGCATGGTTTGAACGCAGGGCTTTGATAGTCCATAGTGAAAACAAGAAAAAGAAAAGAAAAGGAAAGAATTGACGAATCGTAACATCCACTGCCATGACTGACGAAATCCCTATCCTCTGGTGCCCTGAGTCTCCTCCTCTCACTGCCTCCTCTCACCCCCCTGTCCTTGCTGTGGACATTCCCACCTATGCTATGTGCCTCTGACACGACGAACCATCCTCCCTCTCCATCCGCCACCTCTGGGCATATTTACAGGACTCTAGAATGCACCACCCCATCTCTGCCCATGTAGACATGGACTCCCCACTCAACTCCTTATACCTTGCTTTTGTCCACTCCTCATGCCTCCTCTCCATTGTCAATGCTATACTTTCCTCCTCAAAAGGCAGTCAAGCCTTCCTAGCCTCTCATGTGTCTGCCTCTCACAGAGCTATCGAGGTGCAACTCCTCTCAGCCATGCACTAGTTGGGCATGATGGAATTCATAGATGACATTGACCAGTTTCTGGCTGAATTGGCTGCCTACCCCTCAGTCCCTACCTTCCCCCTCTTGCCTGAACCCTTCCCCTTCTCCTTCCCTGCAGAGGTTGAAGCGGTCTCTCTGACTGGTCTCCTCAAGGTTCCATCCACCCCCTCGGCATCCTTCTCCCCTCTTGACCCAGCTGAGATTGAGATCCTTGACCACGTCGAGACCCTCCACTGTTCTGAGACCATTCCTCCTTTGGAACAAGATGAATATGAGGGAATTGACACCGCCTTCCTGGACCCAAAGTCTCCCCCTGCCCTCTCTTCTTCCCTCAATGTCGAAGAATCTGTCACCATGGACAGTGTTGAACTGGCACTCCTCCAAAGCATGCAAAACCACCCTCTTCCCCAAGGACACCCTCTCTTCTCCTCCTCCTGCTTCCAATGCCAATGCTTAGGGCACTTTCGGGTTGACTGTCCTAAATACCAATGTCCCACCTGCCTTTGAAGGCAACCTGGTCATATTCAAAGGAGCTGCCTCTTACAGAGACACATCCCTCATATCTCCCCCTCCTCTTCCTCTTCTTCATCCCATCATTCCAGAGGCTCCAGAAGATCTTCCAGGTCGACCAACCACCCTCTTTCCATTCTCCTCCCTCGATGCAACCCTCAAGACAACATTAGTGATTATGAAGATGACTTCTATGATGAAGTCGCTGAGTCTAACATGACATGAGAACTCTGCAGTCAATTCTGACTGCTTTGTTCAGGCGAACAGAAGCCTACAAGGGGGGTAATGTTACAACTTGCCCCTATTCTTTTCCTTTCTCTCTTCATTAACACATTTCACTATGCCTTTCTCTTATCTCTTGTTTACTCATTGTACTTTAGTGATCCACAGTCTTCATGACTCATCCTTAACTGCAGATTACCAACCTCCCTTACTCATGCTTACTCATTTGCTCAGTCATCTGCTTACTGTATGATTATTCATCCACAGCTTCATGACTCATCCATACTGCGGATGACACATTTCCTTCTGTCATGTTCCATGACATTCCATCCCTTTACTATATAAACCCTAGACACTCGACCCTGTAACCTTAAGCTAGAGCTACTCAATTATCACTTGATACTCTCGAATATACCTGCTCTCAGCATCACTCTCTGAGCATGTGCTCTCCTTTCAAGCCCTTTGTCATCTCTAGGCCTCCTCCTTTGGACTTCTTAGTCAAGACCTTGTGTTTCACTTTGTGGTGAAGCTCACTAGGCAACCCTTAGCCCTTCGTTGTCCCTAGACCTCCCCCTTCAGACTTCCTAGCCTCTAGTTGTTCTCTAGTGTCTACCTTTGGACTCCTTAAGCCTTAGCCTTAGTACCCATTGAGTCTACGACTGACTCTATCCAGGCCAGTCGTAACAGGATGCATCACTCCATCTCAGCCCACATTGACATAGACTCCCCCCTCAACTCTCTCTACCTTGCCTTTGTTCATTCCTTCCACCTCCTACCCATTGTCAATGCCATGCTCTCCTCTCCTGAAGGCAGCCAGGTGTTCCTAGCCTCTCAAGTGTCCACCTCCCATTGAGCCATTGAGAAACAGCTCCTCTTGGCCATGCACCAACTGGGCATGATGGAGTTTGTGGATGACATTGACCAGTTTCTGGCTGAACTGGCCACCTGCCCCTTGGTCCCCTCCTCCCCCCTCTCACCTGAAGTCCCCCCCTTCTTCTTCTCTGCAGAGGTTGAAGTGGTCTCTCCAACTGGTCTTCTTGAGGTTCCATCCACCCCCTCTGCATCCTCCTCTCCTCTTGACCCAGCTAAAATTGAGGCCCTTCACTACTCAGAAACTGTCCCCCCTTTGGAACAGGATGAGTACGAAAGAATTGACACCACCTTCCTAGACCCAAGGTCTTCCCCTCCCTCCCCCCCTCCCTCCAGCGTCGAAGAATCTGTCACCATGGACCCTGTCCAACTGGGATTAAAGCAAGGCACTAAAAACATCCCTCTTCCCCAAGGACACCCTCTCTTCTCCTCCTTGTGCTTCCAATGCTGACACCTAGGGCACTTTCAAGTGAATTGCCCTGAGTACCAGTGCCCCACCTGTTTTCACAGGCAACCAGGTCATATTCAAAGGAGCTGCCCTTTACAAAGACATACCCCTTGCGCCTCCCCCTCATCATCCTCCTCCTCCTGTCACTCCAGAGGTTCTAAATGATCCTCTTGATCCTCCCATTGCCCCCTTTCCATCCCCCCCCCTCAATGTGACTCTAGAAATGACATCAGTGATTACAAAGATGACTTCTATAATGAAGTTGCTGAGTCTAACATGACTGGAGAATCCTGTGGTCAATTCTGACTGCTCTGTTCTGGCAAATAGAAGCCTAAAAGGGGGGTAATGTTACAACTTGTCTGTATTCTTGCTCTTTCTCTCTTTATTAATGCATTTCTCTATGCTTTCCTCTTATCAATCATTTACTCACAATACTTTAGTCATCTGCAGTCTTCATGACTCATCCATAACTGCAAATTACCAACTGTTCTTACTCATGCTTAGTCATCTGCAGTCTTCATGACTCATCTATAACTATGGATTACCAACTATTCTTACTCACGCTTACTCATCTGCTTACTGTATGATTACTCATCTGCAGCTTCATGACTTATCCATACTGCAGATGACACATTTCCTTCTGTCATGTTCCATGACATTCCATCCCTTCATTATATAAACCCTAGACACCTGTCTCTGTAACCCTAAGCTAGAGCTACTCCATTATCACTCAATACTCTCGAATATACCTGCTCTCAGCATCACCCTCTGAGCATGTGCTCTTCTCTCCAGTCCTTCATTAACCCAAGGCTTTCCCCTTTCGTCTCCTCAGCTAAAGACTTAGTGTTTCACTTTGTAGTGAAGCTCACTAAGGCATTGCTTCGCCCTTTATCATCCTTAGACTTCTCCCCTTCAGACTCCTCAGTCAAGCCCTCTTGCTATGCTTTGTGGTGAAGCTCTTGAGGCCTCCCTTAGCCCTTAGTCATTCCCAGGTGTTTATCTAGGAACTTCCAACCCTTTGCCCTAGTACCCATTGAGTTTACAACTGACCCAACCTGGGCCAGTTGTAACATCATATGACACAAGAGGACACCACAGAAGTGCCACTTCCTGATCCAATGGAAGGATTACTCAGCCAAAGAAGACTCCTGGGTAATCAAAAAAGAACTCAAACATGCCAAAATAGTTCTGGATGCCTATCAAAAGGCCCATCCCTCAATCTTCTCCCCCAGCAACAAAATACCCACTCATTGCTAACATCTCTTGAAACTATGGACTCTCCCACTTTTGGCTCCACCTCCAACTCCTTTGTAGACCTTCCCTTCACACGCCACCTTCTCTCCTTCTCTGGAGAAGACAATATTAACCTCATCAACTCCCAGCTCTGTGACCCTCACCTTGCATCCACTATAGATCTCCTTCTTTATACTAACTCTCCTCTCCACCTTGCTAGACAAGCATTCATGCAAAACCTCTGCCTTTCTACTACCATAGATTGCCTCCCTCACCCCTTCCTGAAATCAGAAGATCCCCTCATCTGCCTCTTCATCACCATCCTCAAGGAAGTTGCAAAGACCCAAGCCCTTGCCCTCCTTCCTCTTCTGGACCAGTTGGGCATGGTCGATGCCCTGCTCCATGCTGACATCATCCTCCGCCAACCTCATTGTTCCCTCCTTGATAGGCTTGCAGACACTCTCATCCCTGACTCGGACCTTCAGAATAACTCCCTAGACATCCCCACTATCCTTTAGCTAGCTCTTCCCCTTTAGATCCAGAGGAAGAATGGGTCCTCACTCAAGTGGAGGCAGACTTTGACCAGGCAGAATGACAAGTGTTCTTAGATGGCAATGAGGTAGTCCTTCCTCACCACCATCTGGATTACCCTTCCACATGCTATGTGTGCCATCGATGAGGCCACAAGAGAATCAACTGCAAAAACTACCACTGTCTCATTTGCCTTATCTCTGCTCCTGGCTGCCCACAATTTCATTGCCCTGCAGCTCGACCCGTTCCAATTCCTCCTCCACACTCTTGCCAACACACCCGTCACCCTTGAGCCCCTTCCTCTGCCTCCTCTTCCCAACCATTTTACCACCAACCTCCCTCTCAACTTCCTTCTCCAGTTTAGGAAGAATTCCATTGGTGGGACCATATTACTGAAGGAAACCAAAGGTGGCAGGATAATCATGCCAAGGCCTGGAGCATGGATAATGATGAACCCTTTGAGTATGATGACATTGCCATCAGCAACATGACTGGGTTTCCAAGAATGTAGAAATGTCAGTGACTTTTCGTCTACTAAGGGGGTGATGTTACAATTCTTAGGGACCCCTATTCCTTTTCTTTTTTTCCTTCCTCCTTTCGCTCCATATGTCCATTTCTCTATCACTGCCTTTACAGTGACCTCAGAAACCCTTTCCATGTTTGCCTCAACTGTGATGTGTGGAGCACACTGCCAGGCACTGTGAGAATTCTGGTTGGCTTTGATGGAGTTATAAATGGTACATACTCTCAGCTATGACATTGCCCCCAGGATCATGTGATTTGGTTCACACACCATTGAGATAGATCCATTTTAAAACAACCATGTCATGGAAAGGGTTTCTGAGCTTTTGAAATGATAACTGGAATCTTAGTCAAATCATTGATTCTTTGTTATTGTTTGTCAATACAAACAAATATATACATATAAATAGCATGTCTGAGTTTAAAATAGTTCACACACTTCTTGTTTTCCAACTTCAATCATGGTTAAATTCCTTTCTCTCATTCAGCAAAGCACCATTCTTTCTTTGCTTGATGTTGGTCATTCTGGTGAAGCCATTGCCAAGCAAACTGGTGTGAGCCCTTCCACTATATCTAAAATTCACTCCAAGAAGTGTTCTACCCTTCCCAGAGCTATTGGAGGTTGTCCTTCCAAGCTTTCCCCTGCCAACATTTACCATGCCCAATATCTTATCACCTCTGGTAGAGCTGAAAATGCTGTTCAAGTCACCAAAGCCCTGTCCAATATCATTAATGAGCCACTCTCTGACAGTACAGTTCATTTTCATTTGAAGAAATCTGGTATAAAGGCTGTAGTGAAGTCCAAATGCCCTGTTCTCTCTTCTAGACATTGCAAGGCTTGTTTGGATTTTACTTATGCTCATAAGGATTGGACTATAGAGGACTGAAAGAAGGTCATATGGTCTGATGAGACCAAAATCAATTGTCTAGGGTCAGATGGGCATAAATGGGCTTGGAAAAGATCAGGTGAGGGGCTTAGTGATAGGCTGGTAGATGGAATCCTCAAGTTTGAAGAAGCATCTTTGATGATGTGGGGTTGTATGACTTGGGAGGGAGTTGGATTTGCCTCCAAGATTGATGGTAGGATGGATGGGGACCTCTACCTTTAATTTTTGAAAGATGAACTCCAGCAGATTCTGGAGTATTATGGCTTCAATTCTCCTGACACCATCTTTCAGCAAGACAATGACCCCAAGCACACCTGCAAGAAGGTCAAGAAGTGGCTAGAGGAGCAGGAATTTGACATTATGGGTTGGCCTGCACAGTCTCCTGACCTGAACCCTGTAGAACATCTCTAGGAATGGCTTAAAAGAAGGCTTGCAGAGTATGAAAACCCTTCTAATGGAATTCATGAGTTGTGAAATAGAGTTCAGGTGGAGTGGGAGAAGATACCAGTTGAGGAGTGTCAGAAACTGATTGAGAGTATGCATAGGAGGGTTCAGGCAGTGCTGAAAGCAAAAGGAGGCTATACTAAGTACTGATAATATCCAAATACCATTGTAAATTCAAAAGCTCAGAAACCCTTTCCATGACATGGTTGTTTTAAAATGGACCTATCTCAATGGTGTGTGAACCAAATCACATGACCCTGGAGGCAATGTCATAGTGGGGAGTATGTACTATTTATAACTCCACCAAAGCCAACCTAAATTCCCACAGTGTCTGGCAGTGTGCTCCACACATCACAGTTGAGGCAAACATGGAAAGGGTTTCCGAGATCACTGTATGTATACTTAGCCATCCACAGCTTCTTTCTGTTCCTTACTCTGGATTACCTACACCTTCTGTCACATTCCATAGTGTTCTATGGCACCACTTTGATGGATCAATCACCATAGTTCTTATTGTTCTCCTTTTTGCTTATAAATGACTCACATCGCTTCTTGCATCTTTAACCTTAACCTCCTCAACTATTCTCCTAGATACATCTTGAAATATATCCTTGCCCCTTGAACCCTCAGTGTGACCTCATCCTGCACTTGAAAGGACACTTCAACCTCTGAGCTTTTAACACAGCTTCATAGGTTGTCTTTGTCACTCTTAGCCCTTAGTCTTTGATCCCTCAACCCTTGAAGAATCTCATCATCTTGATCCCTTCAACCCTCAAGACTTTCTTCATCTCTTTGGTCCTTAGTTGTCTTGATCTCTTGCTCCTCAAGACTCCTTGTCCTTGTCCTTCACTCCAAGACCTTCTCCTTGAGGCTACACCTGTTTCTACCCAAACCAAGTGTAACAGATGGTAGGAGACATAGGAGGGGGAGGAGGTCTTCCTGTTGCAGTTGGCAATGCTGTCTGCTTGGTTCCACTAGGTTTGGAAGTGAATGGCTTTTGAATACCATGCTGTGATTGTGGTGGGGGGGGTGTCCATCAAGTAGATGTGATGCATGAGAGATGGGATGAGTTCAGTGGAGAAATATCCAATTAGGACGTCATCAGAGAAGATTCCATGAAGAGTGACTTGGTTCTGGAATTCAGAGATGTAGGTGGTGAGGGGGGAGTCCTTGGTCATCCTGGTTGATGAGAGCCAGGCAATGGCATCTGCCTTAGTATCTAGGTGGACAAAGGCAGTGTTGAATTTTGTAACAAGTTCTGCCATAGTTCTGAGGGAGGGGGGTTGTGATTCAAGGGCCTGGGTCCTGAAGGTGGATGCCCAGGTAAGGGCTAATCCTTTGGTCATGTAGGAAAGGGCATAGGCAACTTTCTTTGCTTCAGTATCATAAACAGTCTCATTGACTAGAAGGTACATTTGCACAGTGTTGATGAAGGGCTGTGCTTTGGTGGAGGAGCCATTAAAGGCCTTGAGTGCTCCCAAGTGGAGCTCAGTGGGTCTAGTGGTGGTGGACATGGCAGGAGGTGGGGTGGGTGCTGGTGGAGGGGGAGATGGCACTAGTGGGGGTGGGGAGGGTGCTAGTGGAGGGCTAAGTGAAGGGATTCAAGATGCTGGTGGGGTTTCTGGGTTAGAATCAGATGCAGAGGGGGCACAAATGTATTGTCTGGGGATTGGGAAACTAGGAGGTGGGTATGGGGGAGCAGGAGATCCTCTCCTTGGTCTAAGGGGGTTAAAAGACAAAATGGTGGGGCACTACAAACAACAGTAGGCTCAAAGAGTTAACCTTGACCTTTTGTTACACTTGGTCCAGGTAGAAACAGGTATAGCCTCGAGAAGAAGGTCCTGGAGTGAAAAGCAAGGATGAGGGGGTCAAGAGGGTCAAGAGATCAAGATGACTGAGGGCCAAGTAGACTGAGGGAGTCTTGATGTTACGACTGGCTTGGGTAGAGTCAGTCGTAGACTTGATGGGTACTGAGGCTAAGGGTTGGGAATTCTAAGGTAGACATCAGAGGACGCTGAAAGTGTTGCAAACGCTAGTCGTCACTCTATCTTTTCCTATTGAAGCGCCTTACGCGCCTATTTCTTTTCTCATTTTTCGTTGAAGTCCAAAGCGCCAGAAGCGCTTAGTCCTTAGTAGCTTATCTTATCTTATCACACCGCATTACATAAGCGGTCTAGACTTACACGCATTTAGCGCAAGGCATGCTTCTCTTCCATTTCGCATAGCCTTGCCTCACTTTAGCCTCATGGTAAGCATAGCCTTGCCTCATTGTCAACACATGTAGTTTAGGGTAGGTCAGACATAGCTTGGTCTGTGCGCATGTACCATTAGTATAAATACTTGAATGCAGCAACGGAACAAGCCAGTCTTGTTCTCGTTGGATACCCTTTGCCAACAAACCATCTTTCCTTAGTTAAATTCGAGTGCAGCGCCTAGACTCTGTCAAAGGTCGCCTTCAGAAAGGCTAAGGAGTCTGAAAGGGAAGGCCTAAGAATGGCGAAGGGCTTAAGGATGCTTCAGTGAGCTTCACCACAAAGGAAACATAAAGACTTTGGCTGAGGAGACTGAAGGTGGAGGCCTTGAGTCAACGAAGGACTAAAGTGAGGAGCACATGCTTAGAGAGACCAGAGATGGGCTTGGGAGTAAATGGATTCAAGGGAGAATCGAGTAGCTCTAGCTTAGTGTTACAGGACGAGTGTCTAGGGTTTTGAAGGCAACCTTTGACAACGTCTAGATGCTGCACTCGAACTTAACTAAGGAGAGAAGATGTTGGCAATGGGAATCCAACGAGAACAAGACTGGCTTGTTCCGTTGCTGCATTCAAGTATATATACTACTACAGTGCTGTGCTATGGCTGTAATACATGTGTCTACAGTGAGGCAAGGCTATGCTTACCATGAGTCGAAAGTGAGGCTAAGGCTATGTAGAATGGAAGAGAAGCATGCCTTGCCATAAACATGTGTTGTTCTAGACCATGATGTCATAGTGACATCATATTACATAATGTGGTGCGTGATGGTAAAGTAAAAGTAAGGACTGAGCACTTGTTTTACATTTGGGCACTCTGGACTTAGAAGAAATGAAAGAAATGAAATAGGCGTATAAGGCACTAGAGTAAAAAAGGAACTAGTGACGACTAGCATTTGCAACACTGTCAAGAATAGGATCAACCAAATTGGAAGACAAGAATGGTGCAGGCAGCTGGGCATGTAATCAAATGAACAAATACCAGCATGCAGGAAAATACCCCGACTACGTGGATTGAATGGAGGCACTTAGAAAACACTTCTTGATAGAAAACCACAAGGACATCGCCTTGAGGAAACTCATGGCTTTGAAACAAGGAACATCCAAAAGGATGCAGGTCTTCTTGACCAAATGGATGTCACTATACGACGAAGCACAGTGTGGTGACTACATGGGAACCACCTTGCTGGAGCAGAATGCTTGGCAAGATATAGTTTGTCAAATTTTCATAGATGATCAAAGAAGTGGGGTGGTAGGAGACTATGTGGTAACCCTGCAACGTTACGTGGAGGCAATCGAAGCCTTCAAATACCGAAAGGGCCCCCAAAAGGACCCTAATGCCATGCAAGTGGATGCCATCCACCATGCATGGGAGGAACCCTTGGAATTTGAAGGAGGATCAAAGTCCTTCACTGCTGCCATAGCATCCATGTCAGCAGCTCGCACCCCTGCCATCAATGCAATCGGCTGCTATAATTGTGGCACAGATGGTCATCGAGCATGTGACTGTAAAGCAGCTTCTACACACTGCCAAGAATGCAGGTTCTCACATGGAGGACACCATAAAGAATGCTCAAAATTCACAAAGAAGGCCCACGTTATGGAGACAACCATGTCAACAAACAACAATCCCTTTACGAAGCCCCAGCAGTCTAATTGGCAAAAAGCTATAGCTGGTATGGACTTAGAGGCCACACAGGCCTATTTTCGTAACATGGCAGTGACATAGAGAAAAGCCCAGTGAGACCCTTATCAGGTAAATGAGTCTCACCCCTGACAAACAATATTTCTTTTACTTCTGTCCCTTTATGTACTCGATACCTAGATAGTGCTAGTACAAATTGATTTTCTTTACCTTGTAAAAATAGTTTTAACCTTCTTGATTCTCATGTAATATTAGATAGTGACACCAATAGTTTCATTTCCTTATCTCCATCATCTCATTGTGGTAGCCTACCAGATGATACATCCAAAGCAGTGATCTTGAAAGAGCACAGTCACCAAGAAGTGATGTTTAATTCTGCTTATAAAGAAAAAAATATTTCTTTTCAGAACCTGACTGATAAATGAGTGCGCACACTCAAGTTACTTCAGGAAATAACTTTAAAAATCAATATAATCCAAAAAAATAAAAATATCACTATAAGCGCCCTACTGGATAGTGGCATGAACAGCATCTTTATCAATACGGAATGGGCTAAGAAAAGTTGTATTCCTCTCACCCCTCTTGAAAATGTGGTGCCTGTCTACAACGTGGATGGAACTATAAACTCCACTAGAGGCATTGCGTTACGACTGGCCCTGGTAGGGTTGGTCGTAGACTCGATGGGTACTAGGGCTAGGGGTTTGAGAGTTCTAAGGTAGACACCAGAGGACGACTAAAGGCAGAGGAGTCCAAAAGAAAGGACCTAAGGATGACAAAGGACTGAGGATACCTAGTGAGCTTCACCATGAAGCGAAACACAAGAGTTTGACTAAGGAGACTGAAGGGGGAGGCCTTGGGTCGATGAAGGACTGGAGTGAGGAGCACACGCTCAGAGAGGTGAAGGAAGCAAGGCTGAGAGCAGGTATATTTGAGAGTATCGAGTAGCTCTAGCTTGGGGTTACAGGACAAGGATCTAGAGTCTGTTGGCAACAACCAAAACTATACAGTTTAAGGTACTAGGTCACCACACAATCACAAGGACTCAAGGGAGAGGAGACTATTTCAGGTCGGGGAATCAACCAGAACAGACTGGGGTGTCTGGCTGGTACTGGCATTGTTATATACCTAATTACATGAGGTTGCCATGAGGCGTACTTTAGGGTAGGTGCTGACTGAGCACTGACGTATTGTGAGAGAAACTACTATATATGTACTAAGTGTTCACACGACTGTGGGAACGAGAGTCTAGAACTACAACACGAGGCTACCATGCCTTTAGCATGCACTAGCCATGAGGTGTGACGTTATATGATATCATAGTGGTCTGGACTCGAGTCATGTGACACGATTAGATATGATCCGGCGTTTGATCGATAAGATAAGATAGACGCGCGCTTAGATAAGATTAGATAAGATAAACCGGCGCTAAAGCTAGGTTGCAAAAGAGGGTTTGTAACATTACCCCCCAACTAGAAGTGAGATTTCAGATCACAAGATTAAAACTCGGTTGAACCAGAGGTAAAGTTGATCACAGGAGTATTAAAAACACCCTGGAACAAGGCTTGAGACATGTTTAAGCAGCGAGGAGCGCTAGGATTTTTCTTGTGAAATAAAGCAATGGCATCTTTTCCATGTTTAGCAACTGAGGAGGCAGCTTCCCAGGTACGGTCCAATTCATCGTATCCTTTCCAATGGATCAAGTATTGAAAACCACGACCAATAGGTCGAGAATCCACAATGTATTCTATTTCATATTCCTCCAATCCTTCATCATCGACAGATATAGGACCGGGGCGAGTGATGGGTTGTCCATCCAATGGTTCAATATAAAGTTTAACACGTGAGACATTCACGACGTTACGAGCGTTGATTGACTTTGGGAATAATAATTCCACAGAGTTTGTGTACACGTTTGTGACCTGATAAGGTCCAATCCATTTCTCGATTAACTTTCGAGAAGGTCTATCCACAATAATCAAGTGTTCTGACGACAAGAGAACCAAATCTCCAACAACATAAGCAGGAGCGTCCGATCGAGATTTATTGGCTTGTAGTGACATTTTAGCACAAGTTTTCTCAAGATTTGCCTTGGCAGACTCCAAATTTGAGTTCATATCAGACGCGAATGCTTCTGCAGCGGGCGATTTCACTATTTTTGGTTTGATTCCCATACGAGGAGTAAACGTCTTAGTAAGCTGGAAAGGGGTAAACCCCGTAGATGACGATTTCGTGTTATTAAAGTTAAATTGCGCAAGCGCAAGCCATTCTACCCATTGAGATTGCTTTTCAGCGGCAAACAAGCAGAGGTATTGGTTCAATTCTCTGTTAATATGCTCAGTTTGCCCATCTGTTTGAGGGTGATAGGCGGTGGACATTTTCTTTTCTATTTTTAACAACTTCAAGAGATTGATCATCATTTGTCCAGCGAACTGGGGACCACGATCGGATACAATAGAATCCGGCAAACCATGATGTTTCCATACATAGTCTTTGTACAATTGCACGGTTTTCTGTGCAGTGACTGATTTAGTTGTAGGGATAAGAGCTACTTCTTTAGAGAAGCGATCCACTACAACAAGCACACTATCATATCCATGGGATTCCGGGAAGCCAGTGACGAAGTCAGCTGACACATCCTTCCAAGGTCCAGACGCTACTGGTAAGGGTTGCAGTTTACCTGCAGGTGCTATATTCGAAGGCTTCGTGCGAGCACATCGATCACAAGATCGGCAATATGTTTCTATATCGGCTTTCATGCCGGGCCACTTATAGTAGCGAGCTATCAATTCTTTGGTTTTATCCAGGCCTTTATGTCCGGCG
The DNA here is from genome assembly GCA_038090415.1 of Rossbeevera mucosa. NCBI lineage: Eukaryota > Fungi > Basidiomycota > Agaricomycetes > Boletales > Boletaceae > Rossbeevera > Rossbeevera mucosa. Next base: position 4,473 of record JBBPMR010000585.1, on the reverse strand, counting down.
AGTGGATGATCATGAAATTGCGTCATTACTTCTAAACGCAAGTTCCTAGGTACCCATATCTTTTCATCATATTCCCATAATCCATTACTATATACTGATCCTTCCGCAACTGTGTGTTTCTTTTGTTCTATTTTTATTTTATTGAAGAGTTCAATTTCTTGTACACTACGAATTTTGAAACTATCTATCAGGACTGTATTTTTGTTATCGTTTTCTATTCCTATGCGATGATCTTCTCTTCTAGATAAGGCATCTGCTTTTCCCATTGCAGATCCAGGTTTATTTACAAGTACGTAATTGAAATGAGAGAGATATTGAGCCCATCGCGCCTGTCGTTTGTTCAGATCTTGAGATTTCATAAAGTACATAAGGTTTTTGTGATCTGTCCAAACTTCAAACTGATGACGAGCTCCTTCTAGATGATGTCTCCATTGTTCAAGAGATCGGATAATCGCTAACATTTCTTTATCAGCGATAGGGTAATTCCGTTCTTTTTTAGTCATGCTATGAGACATATATGCGACGGGGTGCCATTTGTCTTCCTTAAGGGTTGACAATACTGCACCAGTGGCAAATTCAGATGTGTCGCATTCGACACGATAAGGGGTCGTATCATCCGGATACGCCAAGACAGGCGCTGTCGTGAATTTCTCTTTGAGGCTATCAAACGCTATTTGTTGTGCATTTCCCCAGCACCAGGGTTGATCTTTTTTTGTTAAGTCATGCAAGGGACAGGCAATTAAGGAATAATTTTCAATGAAGCGACGGTAGAAGTTGGCAAGTCCCAAGAAGCTTCTAATTTCTTTTACGTTATGGGGAACAGGCCATGTGGCAATACCATCAAGCTTATTTTTGGACATTGAAATTCCTTCTGCTGATACATCCATTCCAAGCATGTCTACTTTTGTAACTTCAAAGAAACACTTTGATGGTTTGACAAACAGATCGTTTTCACGAAGCTTTCGAAGTACTCTTCATACGGCTTCGTGGTGTTTCTGTACATCGTTGTGTTTCGAAAATATCAATAGGTCATCAATGTAAATAATAACTATGTCTTCATCCTCAGCAAAGATTTCGTTCATCATTTGCTGGAATGTCATGGGGCTATTGCACATTCCGAAGAACATGACTGTGGGTTCATATGATCCTAGGTGACAGACGAAGGCTCCTTTCCATTCATCTCCTTCTTTGATCTGGACATTGTTATAGCCCCATCTCAGATCCATTTTGGTAAACAATTTAGCTCCTTTGAGCTTATCAATGATTTGCGAGATCAATGGAAGGGGATAGTTATTTTTAATCGTGCCTTCGTTGAGGTATCTATAGTCCATAACCATACGTTTCTTCCCATCCTTCTTAGGGATAAAGAATACCGGTGACGTCTGAGGAGATTTAGAAGGTTGAATGTAACCCTTCTTCAATTGTTCATTCATGAATGCCTTAACTTCATCTTGTTCAGCTGGGCCAAGCGGGATCAATCTACCTTTCTTAGGTACGAAATCGGGTTTCAGATTGACCGCATGGTCCCATGCTTTGCGTTCAGGGAGGCGTTCGAAGACTTTCTCAGAAAAGACATCAAGGTAATCTCTATAATGTTCTGGTACTAGTTTGAAAGCCTCTTCAGAACTAGGATTGGGTAATGTAAAACGGTCGGTATAAACATTTGCTATATACGATTTCTTGTGTTCTTCCATTCTATTACAATATGTGGCATTTAACATTTTGCACGACATGGGACATCTGTCCATGTGTACGTGTCCTTTCGCCCAATCAATGGAGGGATTGTGGTCCCTTAACCATGTGTATCCTAGAATCATTTGATTCCGGCCGAGATTGGTAACATCCGCGGTGACTCTTTCACGGTGTCCCTGGTAGTCTATAATAAGATTACACGTGTACGCAATGCCTCCAGCGGAGTTTATAGTTCCGTCCATGTTGTAGACAGGCACCACGTTTTCAAGGGGAATGAGAGGAATGCGGCTTCTCTTTGCCCATTCTGTGTCAATAAATATGCCATTAGCGCCACTATCCAGTAGAGCGCTTGCTGAAATGTTTTTGTCTTTTGTGATTATATCGATTTTTAATGTTATTTCCCTGAGTGGTTTTAAGGTGCGCACTCTTCGATCAGTCGGGTTCTGAAAGGAAATATTTTTTTCTTTTTTAACAGAATTAAGTACCCTATTACCGGGGCCATGCTCAATTCGAGACGCTGTTTCGGTTTCGACATCTGGTAGGCTACCACATCGAGATGTCGGAGATAAAGAGAAATTGGAATTGGTGTCACTATCTAATAATATATATGAGTCAAGAGGAGAAAAAGAATTTGAACAAGGTAAAGAAATAGAATTTGTACTAGCACTATCTAGGCGTCGAGTACGTAAAGAAACAGAGGTAAGAGAAATATTGTTCGTCAGGGGTGAGACTCCTTTACCCGATAAAGGTCTCACTGGGCTTTTCCCTGCGTCACTGCCATGTCACGAAAGTAGGCTTGTGCAGCCTCTAAGTCCATTCCAGCTATTGCCTTTTGCCAATTAGGCTGCTGGGGCTTATTAAAAGGGTTGTTTGTTGTCACTGTTGTCTCAGCGGCGCGGACTTGTTTGCTCTTAAATTTAGAACATTCTTTGCGATGTCCTCCACACGAGAACCCGTACTCTTGACAGCGTGTCGAAGCTGCTTTACATTCCCGTGCCCGGTGTCCTTCTTTGCCACAATTGTAGCAATCAATCGCATTTACTTGTCGTGCCCCTTGAGTTGAGGCGACTGCTGCAGCAAACGATTTGGATCCCCCTCCAAAGTCTGAGGGTTCTTCCCACGATTGCGCAGCTCCGATGTCCATGGCATTGGGGTCCTTTCGAGGTCCCTTATGGTACTCGAAAGCTTCTAAGGCTTCCCCATGCTTCTGGAGCACCGTGACATAGTCGGCCACCGTGCTGCATCGTTCATCCGCTACAAATATTTGTCGAATGATATCTTGGCAGGCATTTTGCTCCAGCAATGCAGTGCCCATGTAGTCACCACAATTGGCTTCCTCATAGAGGGTTAGCCACTTTGTGATGAACACCTGCATGCGTTCAGTGGGACCCTGTTTCAGGGCCATCAATTTTCATAATGATAAGTCTTTGTGGTTCCCTATTTGGAACCGGTTTCGTAGACCCCTTTCTAGCAGTCGGGGGCTGGGATATAGCTGGGTGTCTCGACATTTCTTTAATTGGTTGCGGGCCCAGGTTCCCACACCATTTTTATCATCTTTGGCTCCAATCCTAGATAGTGTTGCCATGCATCGTTCTTTATCTGAGGGGTATGCTTCCTCATTCATCTCCATGAAGACTTGCATCTTCAACCACCATTCTTCGAATTTCGCATAAGACCCATCGTAGCTCCCTGGGTCTGGCACAACTGCTATCTTTTTCTCGACTTTTATTTGGGGGGTTGGCTTAGCCGCTGCGTTTGTGGCTGCTGCCTCGGCAATTGCCACGCGATTTTCTGATGCTTGTACGGTTGCATTCAGAGCATTTATAACCGCATTTTGATCGGCGATTTGCTGCTGCAGCGAGGCGAGCAGAGCGGCGATGTCTGAGTTGGACATTCTGTGTTACGGGATCTATAGTGTAGTTTTTGGGGCAAGGGTGGTCGTTGGGATTGTAGCAAGGATGTCCTTCTGGAGGAATAGTGGGATAACGAAGTTCGGGGGTGATGGATTCTCTTTTTATCGAGATCCGGCGAGCGAAGTTGATTGATCGAGCTATTTTGACCAAAGTGATACTCACGTAGAGACCAGCTATGGATACTATACCTTCTTATCTAGGGGGATCTCATGCAGAGTCCTTCTCAACTAGATGATAACCTGTAAATGCAATATGGGTCCACGAGTCCCAAAATGCTTGTTGGCACGAGTCGAGGAACCGGGTAAATTGCCTGACTACGGCGTGGATTTAGCTCCTTAAGGCTATGAGTCTTATTTTAAATTGAAGAAGCTCGTTATTCGATTCTTTCACAACTATCCGAGCGGTGGGCTGCTCCCTCTCGAATGAGGACTAATAACCCACGAGGTGAACTTGTATAGCACTACTATGAGATACGGTTTGGCCTCAGTCATAGTCTGAGCAGAGTAGGTTCTGGGCCGCTATCCAAGCATGGTTGTTTTACACCCAAGCGGTGTGGACAAGACCAATGAGAATAAGAAGAGGGCTATGCCCAAGCTATATGGCGCAATGAAGGCCTCGGATGTCGAAGTTGAAAAATGTGTTGCGACGATAGGTGGTCGCGGGCAGTGGTGAGGTAGTAGAATAGAGTCTGTTCTTATGTTGGCAACAACCAAAACTATACAGTTTAAGGTACTAGGTCACCACACAATCGCAAGGACTCAAGGGAGAGGAGACTATTTCAGGTCGGGGAATCAACCAGAACAGACTGGGGTGTCTGGCTGGTACTGGCATTGTTATATACCTAATTACATGAGGTTGCCATGAGGCG
>JBBPMR010000584.1:0-17670 GCA_038090415.1 Rossbeevera mucosa | reverse complement strand
TTATATGATGTCACCGGATATGCTGTACTCAGGCGTGATGAGATGTCCGCATCCCATGAAGAGATACTGCCCGCAAATGGGGATTGTGCTTTGTTTCAATGAACATCCCAGAGTCTCCTAGCGTGGAACTATTTTTTGCCCTGTCAACATGTGTACATCAGACCCGCCGCGGCCAATACGATCTGTAAAATTTACGCTGAATTTCTCCCCAGCGAACGCATTCAGAGTCCTCCGTCAAATTCAAACTTTCCTTCTAGGTCATGGCCAGGGATGTTGAATAATAGAAATGATATCAATGCGAAAATGTGGAAACTGCACCTCGAAGTTATCAAACGATGGTAGCGATAAGACGCCGCGCTCCTGTAGTCGACAAACATTTTCCGCATGGTTTTTGACAGTATCTACGACGTAAGTGATGAAGTATAATAATGCGATCACCAACTCACCGGGTTCAAATCGTGAACGCGATGCGATCCAAATCACAACTGGCTCCAAGTCGTCGAGAATGAAACCTCGTTTCACGAAATACAGGAGACAACGACCCACGCCCATGTCCAAAAACGTCTCTCTCCCGGGGTCGGCATTCCACGACTGACTTCGTCAATATATCGGGGTGATCGAATCCAGGAACGAACAGAGCCGTCGACCCTTGCATACGGTTCCCGCACAATTCGTTTGCAAAGAAGGCGCTGTGCGCCCCCAAGAGTCGCGGAGGTCTCCTGTTACGAAGTTCAGAATCAACCAACGAAGATCAGACGAGGCGACTCGAAGAGAGCCGTTATTCGAAAGATGAATGATGATTCCAAACTGAAGACTACGAATACAGGACGGTCGATTATATATACTACTTACAACGTGTTTTAGACGTGTGTGACATTAGTAATGACGAAAGGGAAGATAAGATAAGATGTGAAGAAAGAAACAAAAACATTATACTATCCCCCTACCAGACACCGATGTCCTCAGTGGGTGGAATTTCGAACAGATGATCGGGGAGGCGGTTTATGGATTTAGCATAACAGTGAAAGTCGGGATTTTCAAAGATAGGGACATTTCCAGCACACCTGAGACAATCACAGAGTTCGCGAATATGGATAGTGGGAGTGATAGGAATTCTGACGATAAGACCGCGAGGTGCATCTGGGTTGTTTCGATGGAAGAGACGTTGAACAGCGTCTTTGGCGTTTGTCAATTCCATAATAGGAATCCATTGTCGTTCTTCGCGAGGAAATCCCTTCCAGTGAATGAGGTATTCAATACGACCACGTCGTTTTCGAGAGTCGACAATCTTTTCAAATTCTTGTTCCTCTTGTTGAGTGATGATATCCGGCAGAGGTGGCGGAGGTTCCTTTTGCACCCTTGGCACTACTTTTTCGAGGTCGCTGATCACTTTCAGACCAATTTCCTCAATGAAGTAAAACTAGTCTCTGAGACGAGACTGCAATTTTTGCCTCCCTCTCGAGTCCAGTTATAGCATGGTCAGTCCGAGAGTGGTCCCCATGTGGTCCCCACAGCCTTTCCCGCATAAAGTAGTGATACATCTCACAGAGGTCACTCGAGGTGCGCTAGTTGTTCGTCAGTCCAAGAGTAGTCCGCCCGTGGTCCCATAGCCTTTCTCGCGTATGCTATGATACCTCTCGCGGCACTCATTCAAAGCACGCTAGATGCTATTTGGAACATACCAATTCCAAAGCATTCCTCATATTCTGATGTCCCTCCGACACTTCGTCTCTCACCATTGGTCACCATTGCCTTTGGTGACGAAAGACAATGCGATGACGACGAGACAGTGGCTCAAAAGGGGACTGAAACCACGGCTCAAACAAAGACGACGACGACGCGTCACTTTTTCCTTGACCTCGTCACCGCATCCCTGTCTCCGACTTCCATCCTCGTACTCGTCCTCGTACTCGTCTCTGTCCTCCAGCGTGCACATCAGTAGATTGACAACTTAATTTTCAAGCTTTTTGATGTGCTTTTATACACTTTTTTTTGTACTTTTAGTTCATCTCACGAACTGGTTAAAAAGTATAGATCTCGGTCCTTTTAGTGGACGACTTTTCGAGTCTCTATCTGTGCTTTTATGGTTTGCTTTGGGCCGCGAATAGCAAATGAAATCAATTAAAAAACGACTAAAAAAGAGTAGCTAGCAGTCATGTAGCGCACCATCGCGACAGTTCTCGCGTCGTCATCGTGCGTCGTGGCTCACCGTCGCATCCCCCGCTTTCTGAGACGTCATGTCCACATCCTCATCACGTCGTCCTGTGCCGTTACGGCAGTTGTTGCGTCATGTTGTCACGATGCGTCGTCGCTGTACATTGTGGCACGCCGCCATGTCTATGCTTGCTCGTCACTTCCCTGTCCTCTTCGCGTCGTCGTCACATCATGGTGCAGCGTTGTGGCAATTGTCGCGTCGCGTTGCTACGACGTGTCGTTGTTGTGTGTCGTAGCACGCTGCTGCATACCATTGCAGAGAGGGAGAGGACGAGGACGACAATGTCATTGTGTTGGTGTTGTCACGTTGCTGTTGCGTCGTCCTTCGAGGAGGGAGAGGGAGACAACGACGATGTCGTCATGACTGCATCGTCATTGCGTCATCCGTTGAAGGAGGAGAGGCGGAGGGGGAGACGACGAAGACGACGCCAGCAATGTCATTGTATTCAAGTTGTCGTTGTTGCCAATGTCGTGGGGTGGTGATGTCATTGCATCGTCATTGCGCATTCGAGTACTAGAAGTAAAAAGAAAGAAAGAGAAAGAGAAAAAAACCTACCGAGTCCTGGGTGTCCTTGCCAGTGGGTATGGGTGCAGGTTCGAACTTCTGGACCCAGGAGTTCAGGACAAAACCCATACCCGTAGTGGTGTTTTCAGCGATTCAGAACTTGTTGTTCACGATGGTCCAGTGTCATGGCTGCGTCACCGACGTCATCGTGCCGTTGTCCATGTTGCCAGTCGGTGACACGTCGACGGCGCGTTGTTGTTGTTGTCGTGGCGTTACCATTGTCGTCGCGGCATCGCTCACGTCTGCTGTGCCGCCACCGCCTTGCCCGCGTTGTCGTTGGTAGTAGTTCCAGTATCGTGGCTGCGTCACCGATGTTGTCGTGCCGTTGTCCGTGACGCCAGTCGGTGGCCTGTCCGCAGCGTGTCATCGTTGTTGTTGTTGTCCCGCGCCCATTGGGATACCCTCGGCAGGTGTGATAGTGGTGCCAGGTGGTTGCTACGGCGCCGCTGCGTCGTCGCACCGTCTGTCGTTGTGTCAGGAGTCTGGCATACGGTGTGAGTGAGGGAGAGGTAGGAAAAAAAGAAAGAAAGAGGTGGGGGTGCACCTCATTGATGATTACTGTCTCCATCACCTCTGCCATCATTGTCTCGTTGTGGTATGCATGGGCGCGATTTCAGGAGTCCCTGAAAAACAGTAACGAGTAACGAGTAACAAACAGAAAGTTAAAACTTTGATATGTTACTTACCGTAACTAGCGCGAAACAGTGCCATCCGACTAGCGTTGCCGCTGAAGTGAAGTGACTAGTGAATGAAGTGCACTTCAAAGAGGTGACGCAGTGGACAGACCCCCTGCGGAGTTGGCTGATTTTATGAATTTGAGTCACTTTTACGGGCTCGCCTAACTCGCCCTGCAGCCTCAAACATGATTAATGATTTCTCCTGCATCACGGGTTACCCGTAGGCTGATGGGCAGATCCGATTCGATGATGCAAAAAATTCGATATCTTGTCAAATATATTATATAACTAGCTGATCACTCCAATATTTTGTTCCAGTGTGCTGGCTATCAGCAGCTGAAACGACATGACACGAATGTAGCTTGGCGCCCCAAGGAAAAGATAAATACTGTCTTAGGTTTTCCAACAAAAATTCCCGCAGCTGTCTAGTTCACATTCGTCCTCAACCAGGTGCTGGCCGGTGAGTTGCTTCCGATATGATGTGCTTTGCCATCGGCCCCTCATACATTGTACACTTAGCCTGTTCCACCCTTCGTTTCGATCATCCAACTAGTTCTCTTGTGACGCTCGTTTTCATCATGAAGTTTGTTTCCGTCGCCTGTCTGGTCCTCGCGGTTGTACCTGTCCTTTCTCTTCCTGCACCGAATTGTCCAGTGAGCTTCAGCCTTTTGTCGATGCAATGCGAATGTCCTAGCTCTTGTCTAATATAGCGCAGGAGCACCGCCGACAGTGGATCCAGTCCAGCGGTCGTGGCACGCGAGCCTCTGTTTAACATGAATGGCCCCGGATCACACTTTCAACCTAGCAACCCCGCTTTTCTACAAGGGGCGATGATGGGCGGGATGATGGGTGGCGAGCTTATGCCCATGATGACCTCTGCGAAAGATGCAATGAAAGCTGCCGGTGTCCAAAATGTAGTGCCGCCTCAGGCTGCGGCGGGTGCACCTGCGCCTGGGGCGCCAACCACAAAACCGCCTGCGGCTGCTGGCGGACCTACGCCTGGGATGCAAATTCCAGCGCCGTCACCCCAGTCTGGGGCTACGAATGGATCTACGCCCGGCTCTCAATATCAGGCACAGACGAATGGATCTACGCCTGGGTCTCAATATCAAGCACAGACAAACGGATCTACGCCTGGGTCGCAATATCGGACACAGACGAATGGGTCTACCCCTGGGTCAGATTATCGAACGCAGACGAACGGATCTACGCCTGGGTCTCAATATCAAATACAGACGAATGGATCAACTCCTGGGACTCAATATGAAACACAATATCAGTCTCAAAACCTGGTATATACGAATGGATCAAGTCAATATCAGTCTCAAAACGTGGCATATACGAATGGATCAAGTCAATATCAGTCTCAAAACGTGGTATATACGAATGGATCAAGTCCACCTGGGTCTCAAAACGTAGAGTATACAAACGAATCAAGTACGCCCCAGACTCAATATCAAACACCGTCTGGGTCCCAGACTGGGAGTAGTACGGGTGGATATCCGCCTTTGGCGCGGTGGAGAAAATGAATTTAACGAAGAGCAGGACGAGTTCTTGGTGTACGTTCCTTTCCCTCATTTCTCATCACTTGAAGACCGAACCTGGCTACGTCACACGTAGAAACGGCTGGGAATTCCTTTGATGAAGTTAATGAAACCGACCAGAGGTCCGCGTAACTCGTCAAGGGATTGGTGTATCTTGCGGGGGTTTCATGATGCGATGAATGAGCGTGGCATGGAACGTTGATTGATACAATAATTTCAGTCACTGTGTTTTTGGGGCATCAGAGCACAGCCGGTTAATTTGTAAACACTGGCAGGATTGAGAACTTCAGTTAGAAGATCTCCAGATGCGACTCAACGAACAATCCAGGGTATGCATGCGGTTGATCACGTCGTTTCTCTCATTTTGATTCTCGTATGCTTACTATCAGTGGATGAAACGACGCGTGTATCAGGGACACATAGCTTGACGCGGCGAGGTTCCGATAAATATCACCCCTGAATGTTTTACTTCCGCAGCTGTTTCGCTCACATTCGTCCTCAACCGGGTGCTGGCCAGTGAGTCGATCACACTATGCTCATGAGCTCGTCGTCAGTCCCTCTCATGCACACTCAGCCCATCCCGCCATTCATTTCGACTATTCAACCAGTTCTCTTGCGACCTTCATTTTCACCATGAAGTTTACTTCCATCGCCTGTTTGGTCCTCATTGTGGTACCAGTCTTTGCGTTTCCTGCACCGAGTAAACCAGTGAGCTTCAGTCTTGCGTTGCAATGGGAATGCCTCATTATTCAATCTAGCCCAGGAGCAACGATGATACTAAATCTTATCCAGCGATCGCGGCACGCGAGCCTCTGGAAAACGACCTGGAAAAAATCACTGACTTGTCTGGTCACCCAGAGATGCAGCCGAGGAATACAAATATGGTGCCTGTGGGAGAAGGGGCGATGATGGGCATGATGGCGGGGGCCGAATTTATGCCCACGATCGAAGAGGCGGCGAGTGCGATGAAAGCTGCCTCGGGTGTCCAAAATTTAATACCGTCTGAGCCTCGCACCGGGTTTGTTCCGGGGCCTGCACCACAGGCACAATATCAATATCAATATCAAACATCGCCAGAGCCTCAGACTGAGGGGGCCCCGGGGTATCCGCCTGGGACACAGTATCAAATGCCGTCTGGCTCTCAGACCACAGGTGGATATCCACCGTTGACGCCGTGAAATCGATCAATCTAACGAAGAGAAAAACTGGGTTATTGGCGTACGTCCTTTCGTCTCATTTCCCGTCATCTGAATCTGCCTAACACGTAATAGGGCAATGGTCGGCTCGGGGTACTTGTTGGAACAGATTTGAGTCTGCCCAAGGGGATGTAAAGGATCGATGCATTCTGTGGCGCAGCGGGAGCCTGTGGTACAGCAGCTGAGCACGATATGATTGATATCTTGTTTTCGTTCAGTGTATTTTCGACAACATGTTGATTCTGTTGAGATACGCTACACTTAGTTTACTACGCACCTAGCTTTCCTTTTCGGTATAACATTCCCACGTCGCTCATTACTTACAGTTCCGAACGTGCATCCCTCAGTCGTTTTACTCCTTCGACTGAGGGCTGCTAATCATGCTCATTTATACCATCGCTAAACATGTACCTTAGTCCTCGCTCTCGTTAGATTCTTGGGATGAGGCAGTTCGTTCTTAGTCAACTTGGACATGTCAATCTAATCAATTTCCCTTGACTTACTGATGAGTTGATGCAATATTGTTTCACATCTGAGCACTTGACTCAACGGACACGACAGACGATAGCGGTTACGATCTATAAATACTAGATGCGGTGTTCGGGCTGTCTGGACAAAATAGAATAGAACGTTCGCAACGCATGGCTGTACCGCAAGATGAAAGGGTATAACATACGAACGTGGGCTGTTATCCTCATTTTGCTGGCCATCAGTAGTTGAAATGATCCTGGGGTGCGCCAAATGAAAGATAAATACCCGCGTCAGTGTGATTTCCCGCAACTCTTTAGCTTACGCTCAACCGCCGGGGTGCTGGTCAGTGAGTCACCACGCTTATGTTCTTCCTCATTAGTCCCCCTCATACTCGTTTAGCCTATTCCATCTTCCGAAGTTTCGATTGATTAGTTCTTGTGCGACGTCTATTTGTATCATGAAGTATGCTCCCATCGCCTGTCTTGCCCTCGCGATGGTGCCCATCTTTGCGCTGCCTTCACCGCGTGAACCAGTGAGCTTCAGTGTGTTGATGCAATGGGAATTCCCTAACTCTTGTTTAATCTAGTCCGGGGGCGGCGATGACATTGAATCTCATCCAGCAGTTGTGGCACGGGAGCCTCTAGAAAATGACCTAGAAACACTCCCCAACTCGCCTAGTCACCCCGAGGTGGACCCGAGGGACTTTCAACAAGGGGCGATTTTAGGGCTCATGGTAGGGGCCGAGCTTATGCCTATGCTGCAAAATGCCGGAACTACAATGAAGGCTCTGGGTGTCCAAAACATAATGCCGTCTGGGTCTCAGACTTCGGCTACGGGCACTAATGGACTCGGGTCTGGGTTGATGTTGCGCGACGTTTTTCGAGATCAACCTGACGACGAGCAAGCAGGGTCCTTGGCGTACGTCATTTTTATCTTATTTCTCGTTGTCAGAATGTTGCCAAATCGTGCTGACCGAGGTATACGTAGTGAGGGCAGTGGGCGGGACACTAGCACTCCTGAGGGCTGAGGAGAGGGCCGTCGAGGGGACCTAAACGGAATCATGAGGCGGGGGCTGAGCGTGATTACTGATTGATGTTATGTTTTTACTCAGGACTTAATGCACTTACTACGCAAGATGGATTAGGTTCGTAGCATGACGTAAAACTACTTCAGTCAGCAGAATTTCCTAAGATGGCTTATGTAGTTAACATCGACTTTCAAAGTTAGTTCAAGTTGATGATCGTATAAATGACGATGCGGAGCTCTCTTTGCCTTTCCCCACTGTGCTAGAACGCTCACCTCAATTCAGTAATGAAGAAAACGGCCCTCAGCTTCGTTATCGACCAATGGACAACAGTCCCTCCACCCGAACGAGTCGACCTGTCCGGAAAGACAGTTGTCGTCGTCGGCGCCAATACCAGCATCGGTTTTGAGGCTGCCAAACATTTTGCGCGCATGAGTCCCGCCAAGCTCATTGTGGCCTGTCGCAACGAGAGCAAGGGGAATGCTGCAATCTCTGGTACGCACCAGCGCTACCATCCTCGATTTGACACTCATCTATAGGCCAGAGATCGTTTCGGCCACTGGGTTCAACGCATGTGCGCTGTGGCTCGTCGATCTTGCTGATTTTACTTCGGTAAGGAGGTTTACAGAGAGGTTTGACGAGGAATGTGGCAATCTGGACCTGCTTGTCATGAATGCAGCAATACTGGCGTCTGAATACGACATGACGGTAGATGGCTGGGAATCAAGGTCTGTTTTCTATCTGGCGCGCGTACCATGATCATGATTGGCTGAATGGATCAACCAGCCTTCAAGTGAACCACCTCGGGACGGCACTCTTATCATTGTTATCATTACCTCGTTTGATAGACACAGGAAAGAGGTTCAGAACCATGTCTCGCTTGGTGATTGTCAGCAGTGACCTTCATTATTGGCTGTATCCACCAACGGAGGTGGAAGCATCGTCGAGTCCGCTAGCGATGCTTAACAGTCTAAAATATCGGGATGCTTCGTGAGTTCGCTTCTCTTCTCTGGACAGGACTGTTGGTGACAAAGGTCTAGGGGTATGCGAAACCGTTATACTCTAACGAAACGTGAGGTCCTGTTTTTCTATCCTGACCGCAGACGTTTGACGAGTGTTTGTATAACATGATAGTCCTGAACGTGCTCTTTGTGCGTGCGTTGCAGGAACGTATGTTCAACACGCCGTTGATTGTAAACGCCGTGAACCCGGGATTTTGCTACTCCAATCTCAGACGCAACTACCGAGGTCTGATAATGACCACCTTAAATTTCGTGATGGAGACTTGTTTTGCCTGGACGGCTGAACAAGGCAGTCGTCAGCTCGTGTATGCTGCCATTGGCATGCGAGACAATGAGGACCACATGAAGGGTGTCTTCATTAGCAACGCAAAGGTTGTCGAGCCGTCTGATTTTGTGATTAGCGAAAGGGGTAAAACGATGCAGAATAATGTCTGGGTGAGCAATGGGGATGTGTTATTCCCGATGCATTGTATGACTGACACGACGAGGTGCTTTTTTCAGGCGGAAACGATCGAGATATTGACCAAGGAAACGCCTCGGCTACAAGCGATCATTCAAGAGTACCTTGTCTGAACAATAGCTTTCAACGAGACGAAGTAGCTTGATTGAAATATATACCTCCGAGGCCATTGGTGTTTCTATACACTCTTTACTTGTGGATGCGGTCACAGTCAAGATAGTGGTTCTAAGTCTGGCCGTCAAGATATTAGTCGCCCCAGGCGAGCTAGATTTTTTGAAACAGCATCTGTTGATTCGCTTGCACATAGCTCGAGTCGTGTAACATCCCAACACGCTGGTTCTATCCGGATCACCGAACTACAAACAGCCACTAGGTCCAGGTCCAACCAGACTGCCCATGTTTCTCAAATAGAGACCACCTCAAAACGACTATCTATGGATGTGGATCGACTTTCTTCGACGATACAAGGTTCGTATGGTGATCCCCTTCTGATTATATTTTCAGAGTTGTGTTGCATGTGGTTAGGTACTAAGTGTCCGGCTTCAGCCGCTGTACCACCGGTCCACGAGGGCGCGCAACATCACATGGTTCAGGGACTCTGTTATCGCCTAAAAGAACCACTTAGTTGGGGTTACCTTTTTCCCAGTATCGTGAGTCCTTGTGCGACTTGTTTGCTGGTGATCAGCTTCGACGAAACATGCCAACGACTGGCATGCCAGCACGTTTGTGAATAAGCTCATATCCCATGCAAGATTGGCGGACGGTTGCCTAGTATAAAATGCCTCACGACTTGCCCATACATCTCAGAAACATAGATCAGAGGTCATGTTCTCAAGTAGGATCATGCTCGCAGTTGCGCTGGCCCCATCCATGTTGGAACTTGCTTGTGCTTCATACTACGATCCTGCTATGAACGGTGGTTCTATGCTCAACAATGCGGGCGATGGGCTAGGTGAACCTCTGAATGTAGGCTGTCAAAGATTTCGTGCTATTACCACTTTGCTGACGAATCGACAGGTGATTATCTCTGGTATTAGCTCTGCAGACGTCTTGACAGACGATGGCATAGTCAACTATGCGCGCGCGATCGGATTGTGGGTCTTCACTCCCAACGTGAAGGATGCTGTCTCAACTATTTCTCCATTACTCATGACGAGACAGTTCGACGGAGTGTTTAGGGATACACATAGGGGGCGCACAGTTCGCCAACCTCGGGGACGGAAATGGCTGGGTGAATTAGACGATGGAGCTTCGCCAAGACTATGGGAGCGCTAGTGGTGGAACCTGCCTCGAGAGCTTGACCGGGGGTGATCATTTCCGGTGCGTTGATGGGCGGTTTGCGAAATGGGTTGACTGTGATTTTTGATCAAAAGGGTGTTTCGCCAAAATGGTATGTCGGCGAATAGTGGCACCTTGTTCGTAGCGTATGTCCTATTCCCGTGTTATGTTTCCATCGAGTGACACAGAGAATACTAGGGTATCAAAGGAAGAGGTAGTTCAAAGTGCTATGCGCATGAGGTGATTGCTGATTGTTCTCCTTCGTTAGCCGGCCACGGATGATCACAAAATCTTAGCGGATGGATACAATATGGGAATGTGAGTAAATATTTCAGGTTGATTGTGTGATGTTGATGATCTGCTAGGTTTAAACCATACCTAGAGCCCCTGGCTGGTCAACCCAACGTACGCCCCGGTCCAGCCGGCGGGGTCGACAGGTGTCAATCATGGTAGATTCCCTTTTTTGTCATTAATGCACGATACGTAGGGATATCTCAGGATGGTATCGTAAATGATTGTTTGACGAGTGTATTTCTAGTTGTTATTTGCACAGCCATATTGAAACCGGTGATCACCGATGTGTGAGGAACAAACTGGCATGCGCGCAATTGCTAGATCGCCATTGAGTGGAATGAGCGGTCTGCCGGTGCAGAATGCGAAGATTAAGAATTCGACCGAACATTGCTTCCGTCGACGTTTCATGAACTGACGACATCCTGTCGGACAGATCCGTTCCGCATGATTCCGGTTGGCAGTACTGCCAGTTTGAGCGATTCTCTACTAATTTCTGGATAAAAGGATTTCTGTAATCTTCATTCATGTCATGGCCTCTCTCCGCAACCACCGCACCATAATCGCCTCCCTCTTCCTCCCCACCACCGCCGTCCTCGGCGAGTCCAACCCACCCACTCCCGATCAACCCTCCCCCGCCTCATTCCGCCACCACCACTCCAGATCTCTCAGTGGAAATCCCCCGCTCAAGAGCATCGTCGACGATCTCAAGGCATGTATCCTCAAAACAAACAATTCTCAACTGACCTTGTCGTCCCAGTCCCGCGCTACTTCACCCCTAACTTCACCCCCTAACGAGACCGCGAACAACCCGTTCGCCAAATTCGCCAGTATCGCTAGTCCCGGACCCAATGGCACTCCAGACCCGAATACTTCCCCGTCCCCGCCCATGCCCCACCTCGACCGTTCCTTCACTCTTACCTCTCGCTTACGCAAGTTCCAGACCACACACATTGACCTCCATCACACTCCCCGTCTGCAGCGCAAGCAGTCCCGTTCCTCCTCTCGTCGTCCCGGTGATGGCTATCCCTCTTCCAGCACAGAGGGAAACCACGCTTGGCATACCGCCCCCAACACCCGTTGCAATGGCGGTCTAAAGAATGCCGTAGACAGCGTTAGGGAACGTGTTACTCAGAAACTCTGGGTCGGCACCCTTGGTAACAGCACGGATGCCTTCGGCCCGGATCTACGTCATAGCATAGATACCAGGATGCGTGAGACCTGTTCGAGCGTCCCTGTCTGGATCCCCGATGCCGAGTTCGAAAGTTGCTACGACGAGTTTTGTCACCAGGTACGCGCGGTCCCTTTGATAAGCTTTCCGATTGACATAACTTTCGTCAGGTCCTCTGGCCTTGCTTGCACTATGCCATCCCAGATGCCCCAAAAACAAAACTCTTTTACGAGAGCGCCTCGTTCAAGCAATATATGACCGTCAACAAGCGCTTTGCAGAGGTCATCATCGCAAACTATCGCGAAGGTGACATCAGTCAGTCCCCCTTTATCTTCATCTTTCGTTCCTATTCATCCTCCCTTGCAGTCTGGATAAATGACTACCATCTCATGCTCCTCCCCTCACTGCTCCGTGCCCATCCAAAACTCACCAACGCACCCATTGGTTTCTTCCTTCACGTCGCCTTTCCCTCCTCCGAAATCTTCCGATGTCTTTCTGTGCGCGAGTCCCTCTTACGTGGCCTTCTCGCAGCAGATCTAATCGGCTTCCAAACTGCGAGCTATGCCCGTCATTTTAGGCAGACCGTCAGCCGTATCCTAGCCCTCGAGGCACTTCCAAAGGGTATCCAGGTCGATGGTACCTTCGGGAGCGGAACCTCCGCTCAAAAGGGTCGGTTCGTCGATGTCGGAGTTTTCCCTATGGGGATCGACGTCAATGCGCTGCGGGAGAAGAAGTAGGTTTGAATATCTTCTGGTATCGGGGCCCCATTTATGGGTGCGCTGATGCGATAAAACAGACGCGAACCCGATGTTCAGTACTGGGTTCAGCTTCTGAGGCAGCGTTATGCTGGCATGAAGATGATCGTTGGGCGCGACAAGCTTGACGAAGTTCAGGTGCACACATTCCCACAACCGTTGCTTGTGCTCTTACAACTGATCTTGGTAGGGCGTAAGGCACAAAATTGAGTCCTTTGAGCAGTTCTTGAAGAAGCATCCTGAATTCCAGGGCAAGGTAGTCTTTCCAACCCCTTTCAGGACCAACTACCTCATTTGTGCTCCATAGGTCGTCCTGATCCAAGTTGCGTTGCACACCACTGAATCTAATGAACTCGCTGGTGGGGTCTCGGACGCAGTCGCTCGCATCAATGCCGCGTTTTCGACGCTGACATACCAGCCCATTGTTTTCCTGCACACGCAAGAAGTCACGTTCAGTCAGTATCTTGCTCTGCTGACCGTGGCTGATGCATTTTTGGTCACGAGCTTGCGCGAGGGCATGGCACTCCGGACGCATGAGTTTGTCGAGTGCCAAGAGGAGAGACATAGGCCGCTCATTCTGAGTGAGGTATGTGTATCCATACAGACGTGATGGGAACTACTGATTTATTCGCTCCGTAGTTCACTGGATCTTATAGTTATTCAGGATTCCGCTCTTGTATCGCTATCAACCCATACGACACTCGTGGTACTTCTAAGGCTATTTATCAGGCAAGTACACTTACTTGACGGAGAACGACAGTTTTCTAACCATCTCGACTTAGGCACTGACAATGAGCGACGACGAGGCCTTGTCACGTTGGGAAGATTTACACAACCATGTCGTCACCCAGACTGCACAGGCCTTTGTCACGTCCTTTCTCACTCGTTGTCTGCGCGCCAACACGGAGCACACCGCTCAAACAGACTTGTCTTTGGTCCCTGTCGTTGATATGGCGCGGCCTTTGCCGCGGTACAAACACTCGTCCAAACGGCTCCTGTTGCTTGACTTTGAAGGCTCAATCTGGATTCGGGACATGTCGCGCGCGGGTCTACTGGCGCCGTTTGAGCCACAGCCACAAATACTCGCACTCCTCAAGCGGTTCACGGACGACCCGCGGAACCAGGTGTGGCTGCTGAGCGGGCTGCCTGTCAAGGGTGTGCTCGACAAGATCGCAGCCGCCGTCCCTGCGGTGGGCATCGTCGCCGAGAATGGATGTTTCGTCAAGACGAGGGAGACGAAGAAAGTGCAGGCGAGATGGATCGACATGGTCGCAAACTTGAACTTTGCGTGGAAGGGGCCATGTGTGGAGATTCTTAATTACGTGCGTCACCCAAGTCCAAGATTTATAAACTCTTACCCCCATTACTAGTTCTCGGAACGCACGCCGGGCGCATTCGTCGAAGAGCGCGAAGCGTCGATCGTCTGGCGATTCTGGACTGCCTCAGCAGCGGAGGCCAGTTCCGGTCCAGATCCAGATCGACAGTGGGCGTGTAGACAGGCTGCAGAGGCGCAGAACCATATCTTTGACAGCATTGGGGAGAGGTACGGGCTGAGAATCATTCCCGGTGCCAATTCGTTCCTCGTGCTTCCTAACAACATTTCGCGATCGACGGCTGTGGGGGCGATCTTGCACCCTGGGGGACCGTTGCAATCGCCAAGGAGCGGGTTGGGTTTGGGGTCGACTTCGTCTGGCATGGTGAACGGTGGTAGTGGCGGAGGCGCATGGGACGAGGAAGAAGGGATGAACGAGCATCACCATGGAGCTGGGGTTGAAGCGAACGGGGACGAGACGCGCGGGGTGTTTGCGGTCAGTGGAGACGAGAAACTGTTGAGGCGGCTGAACGAGCTAGATGACGCGGAGACGGTGTCGACGAGTCGGAAGGGGACAGATGCAAAGTGGAAATTGGACCCGAGGGAGGTGGTTGGGGTATTGGGTCGGTTGGCTGCTATAGGCGGTGTGGTGACAGGTGCGAGGGCGGGCGCGAATGCAAGGTAGGGCATGGAGGTTAGGGGAATGAGGATTTAGAAGGTTGCACCCACCCGAACTTTAAAACTACCGGTTAGTGCATTTCTTGTTTTATGATCATTTTCTCTATCTATCAATATTACTGTTGTATGTACCCTCCTCTTCTTCATGTAGCCACCTAGAACGGTCATGTCGTGGTTGTATGCACAAGTCCTTAGAAGTCTCGTGTCGTTTAGATGATTTGAATGTCCCCTAGAGCCAAAACAATCTTCTGCGCACAAGTGTCCGATCGGATCGAACTAAATGTGGGGGACTAACTCTGATTCCATCATAAGGGGGTTCTGCTTGTCCACATTCGTGACAAACTGCATGCAATGGGCGTGCGTGAGGTTAACCTGGCCAGGTATAGTACGATCCTGCTGGCAAAAAGTCGCCATACCCGGTGTGTTGTTCGGCCCGGATTTGTGATTGAGCTGACATGCATGGTATGATAAGATGACAGATGAACGCGAATGAGATGATACAATGATGGTGTACTATCGGGACGCAATGATCATCCTGAACCACGGCACCCAATCATTTGATGAGATTAGTTGTCGAGGTTAAACTGATGGATAGTAGTATTCCCATGGGATCCTTCTGAGCCGTTGTATAGACACAGCTGCTATTTATAGTGAACATATGCAGCGTACTATTCATGGTTTCGACTTCGACGTGGGGCGACGCATGGATGGGAAGCGAAAAGCTTAAGAAACGAGTGGTGAGGGCGGTTACCCGGGTTAATTCTGTTCGGCGCCCTGCGCGGGGGTATCATCACAGCAGCAGCAATGTGCGCGGACAGGAAAACGAGAACGTGATCAAAAAAGATGGTCACTGTCAGTGATATTACGATGCCATCCTGGGATACGCCTTTCATTCGGAAATCAGTCAGGCGGCAATAATAACGATGGATAGACTGGAACAGAGAGGCGTCCGTACCGTGATTGACACCGGTAGATCCAGGTGCAAGCAAACCGGTGATGTCTTGAGCCGTCGTAAAGTATACAACACCGCCATGGCTTTTCGTCCCGAGCGCTGCCGAGACTAGTGCCTTCCTAGTAGTAGCAAGGGGTGATTGTATCGTATCAGAAGAACCCGTGCGTCGTTGACCTGGATGAGCGCTCACCTTCCAGCATTGTATCCGTCTTTCTCGATGTTGTGTTTGGACACGACAGTCTGATGAGGAAGACAGCATCAGATGTGAGCAGATATTATATCCACATGATCGATGGTGAATCGTTCACCTCTTCCTTGGAAACCCTGTACATCATCCAATATGGATATGGTGAGTGATTAGTACAGAGGGGAAATAGGGGGACGTACGCCAAGAATAATGCACCACTGTTTGCAAGGGCTCCCTTTTGTCGGAATACCCTTGATGGACGGTATCGATCACAATGTCGTTGGAACAAAAAATGAAAGCAGAACTGGTGCTCACCTCAAATGATTACCGCCGATACCACTTTCGATGCACGTCCCAACGAGAGGGCCACCGTAGTCATCGCGGAGCTCCAGTAGCTGGTCGACCGAGCCGTTTCCGTCACCCAGGTTTGCGGACTGGGGAACTCGCATATGAATCCCAAGGCATTCCGTCGGGCTGCCATGAATAATGAACACTTTATTAAGATGGTGTCCCCAAAAACAACAACGCACAATCCGATCGCGCGCATAGTTGGTGAAGGCGCTGTTGGTCAATACAGCTGGGGAGCTGCAACCTGAGATGATGACCTAACGACCCCATGGTTATGAAGCTATCGCCGTAGAGGCCGGACAGCGTACGTTTAGAGGCTCTCGTAACCCGTTTCCTGTATTGTCTAGTATGGAACCGCCGTGAAGGCTGGGGTTGTAGAACGCCACAGCGCGTCTGGCCAGCAGAGCGGAGGACGAAACACCAAAGAGCGACGCAAGCACAGCTGCGAAGACGAACTTGGCCGAGTACACAGTCTACGCTGCTGGAGTGAATTTCTGGAGGTAACGCGAGCCCGAAATCTGCAGATTCATGATATCAAGCTTCCCATCTTTTAATGAGTCGTCCGGTCCTAGGTGAGCGCCGGTTTGTTGCCATGTGATCCCGCAGATTGACGTCTGCGTCAGACGTGGACATCAGTTTTAGAAACACCACTTGCCTATATTCACAGAACCTGGAATGTTTAGTGCAGGTGCTAGAGGTGGAAAGAACTGATAACTGGAGATTTACACACTTTAATGACTCGATTTGAGCGGAAAGCAAGTACTCCGGCGATGCTTAACTTTATGATGTTTAACCATAACTTCAAGTTATTGCGGGGACACGATCACTTACAGTCGACTCCCTCCTATCGTATACCCCATGTAACACACATATGGCATACATTTCTGTATATCCCGAGTTGGTTTGCAGGGATTTTATACCTAATAGATACCTCTCTCATACCCCGTTACAGATACTACTTTGCAGTCAGTAACACAACACATACTTTGCTTACTAATCACCCAAATATCTCCAAAATAGGTAATTTGCTGTAGTGCGCCTTGGTGAACGCAATCGATGACCGGACAGTCGTGGAAGGAGAATAACCCGGCAGAAGCGGTAAATGATACATCTTGACTGCTCCGAGTTGTGTTCGAAAATGGCAACTTAGCCTCTCACTTCTTCCCATAGCCAAACCCTAACCATTCGAGCAAAAGCGGCGGAGCGTGAATGCCGGTTCCTGCCGAATTACCTGACACTGTAACGACGACATGCAGACACATGCACCCTCAACTACAGCGTCGATGATGAGCACTTCCTCACCCGCAGTGCTGATGACGAGGTCACACACACCATACACACCATACACACCATACACACCATACACACCACACACACCCTTACCTTACAGGCATCATCGACAACAACAATGATGTATACCTTTGGGCATATCCCGAGGGGGTATACGTTAGGAGGGAGTCGACTGTACTACTAATCAGGTAATGGATGATGATGATTGTGATGATGATGATGACGACGAGGATGA
>JBBPMR010000583.1:0-17678 GCA_038090415.1 Rossbeevera mucosa | reverse complement strand
TGCTGAGCAGGTTCACGAGTCGGGCGCGTGTCGTTTCCTTTCTCATTATAGGGGAGGAAGTCTCTAGTAGAGTAGAGGTCGGCGGGACAAGGTCTGCCGAACTCATAGTCATGGGACGCACAGTTTTTTAGAATGTAGGAACAGAAATATAAACGTTTGAAATGCTGAATGTATGTGGTGGTGGTCAACACTCTCATATCGTTGTCCAAGGTATTAGGGAAAGCGGTGAAGCTCCATCGTCAAACCATACGTTCTTTCTTCTCGTCCATGATGGGTGACGCAGTAGTCAACCGTTCGAGATCCCCACCTCGCCGCCAAGATCCTCTGTACGAGTTTCCACACGAATGCATTGCCCGTCTGCAGTGCAGTGCACGAACTCACTAGCAAACAGGTTTTTCCAGGACACTGCCCCTTTTCGCTGGCGCAGGCATCTCTTACGGGGAAGCGCGCTTGGTGCGTTCGGTGACGTGACATTTGATGCATATGAAATTAAAATAATGTGTAAGTGCGTATTAGGAGTTCTGCGCGTTAAGGTCATGGCCGCGGTCTCACTCCGTCCCCCTCATAGTGTTGTCGTCACCACTCGATGGTGACTGACCGCAAGAGATATCTCCAACTCTCATCACCCGCTCACGAGCGCGGTCGTGATGCCAATAGGTCTCTCGTAACCAGTCCTTGCGCTCCTCGAGGTCCTCGTCTAAAGCCCGGGTGTTTCAACTGAGCCCGACTCCTTCCCGCCGGTCGCGGTCACATCTGGGCCATGTGATGGAAGAGTTATGTCATTTTTGTTAATCACATCGTGTTTGCTCACTCAGCGAACCCGCGCTCCGGTGACGATACCATCCCCGATCCTAATGCCGACGCTGTCCCCTGTAAATAGACTAGCAGGGTGCATTGAAACTTACTACTCGAACCCGACCCTGTCAAGTGTTCTTTGCTCTTGATCCGAACTGGTCGATGACCCTGACAGGAATATTTTTTGCCATGGGTCGAGTGAGATGACTCAGATCCCCTTGGAGTATAGTTCAAGTCGAGCGTTCCGATTCTCTTCGTGTTCGGACGCCACCACTTTAACTAACTCTTTGGATGAGCTCAGCCTATCGGCTGATTGCTTAGTGGCGGATGTCGACACTGAGGTAATGTGTTGCTACCCCGGGCGGTGTCTCCGTGTGTATCGTGTGTTTACGACTTCTGTTAATGTAAATGTAATGCTGGAAATCGGTACGGTCGAAACGTATGTCAATATCTTTTTCTTCGTTGTTACAGCTGAACCTGCCGCCTAACCGTATTCTCGATCTAGTCCGACTTCTTCGCCTCCAAGACAGGCACAGGGGAAGGGTGACGAGGGTCAAGCAAATCCAAGCTCAAGGTTCAGTCTTCCGTTCTTTCGGGTCCAACGACCGTCATCCCCAGGCGGGAGGGACAGTAATTGTCATCACGTCAAAACGCCATCGAAGCTGCTGCCAATGACTCAACTTGCATGCTTTGAACCCTACTATTCGGATCTTGATCTGGAAGGAGGAGATCTGTCTCCGCGCTCTTGTTCTCGGTTGAGATCTAGTGAATCATGTCCGCTCGCAAATGGGGGTAAGTTTAGGTTACCTCGTGAATCAGGCTGCGTCGTCTGAGTTCGGCGGAGGGTGGAGCTCGAACTCATGTTTTCATCGACGATATTTCTTTGGCGGGCGATCACACCAATCACTGGATGCGCCTGGACGTGGCCAACGGCGACGTGCACGGCGTAGATGATCCGGCCGCCGCAGTACCTCGGCTGGGAGGTTAACCAAAATTGCTCAGTGCGTCGAACAACGCCTCGGTCCATCGAGATCGGACGAGTGGTCAGCCTGGATGAACTGATTTGTGGAGCCAGGGTGCACAAGAAAGTTTTTTTTCGTGGCGTGATCGCGTCGGCGATGGTGGGTTAACATGGGTAAGCTGTGAACCAGAAACAACGTTGGAACGTGGTCTAGGTCCAGCCGTTGGAGCTAGTGTGTATGGTCGAGCGCCCACACCACGCGTCGGCGCCACCGGTCCGGTACCGACTATCGCGACGAGGGTGACCGCAATGACAACGGCGAGGACTGCGATAGACACGAGAGCAGCGGCTAAGCTACCGAGCGGTTTTTTTGGACCTCACGATATCGATATCTGGACCCGCCAAGTGCGAGTGTTTGGCTTACAAGTTCGACCTCAGGCAAAAACGTGAGTCTAAGCGTCTCGCCCAACGTCGACCGAGGCGTAGGAGCGCAGGAACGTCCTGATCAAGCGACCGCACTGTGGAGCCTAGTCAAGATGCACCCCATGGCAGTGGTACTATATGGTATTAAGTTACAGAATTGACTACGGTACCTTGGCTAGGTTGATGGAGCGGTGATCTCGACCTGCCATGCTGTGTTTCCTTTTTCTCTCTCCGTTTCTCTCGTTCGTTTACTGTTCTTCCTGATTTCGTTTCATTGATTGGACATGGTTACATATCATAGATCGCGATCGTGATTCGGATAGGCTCGTCTCGTTTCTGGTGTGTGTGGCCTCTCCTATCACTATCTGCACAGCTCAGGTCATTCGCCATGGCTGGGGAGTCTCGTCACGATCGCATAGAGGTTATTTACTCTATATATAATGTCATCCCAGTTTAATCACCGAGCCTTTTATTGTTCTGGCGTTCATGTTGCCAACATTTATGTACACGCGGCGATGTACATATATGTATACATTTCGTCTGGAACCCAGCTCCAGGCCCCGGGCAAGGTTTTTTAATAATGTCTCTCTTTTTCATGAAATGAACAGGAACCATTCGGAGCACGAACGAACGCTAAAGCTATGCTATCATGATTGTATATATAACGCGCGTGGCGGCGTGCGGGGTGGCACCGAGACACTGGAACTGTTGGCGATGATGATAAGCGCAGATCGGGTCATTCACTCGACAGATCGGGGGAAACTTTTCTTTCCTCGCCTCTTCACCTAATTTTTTCCCATCCACCCCGCCCCACCCCGGAACAGTAGCGCCTCCGATTGCGATGATGTGTTGTGATGCTCGGATGTGAATTGTGATACGCCGAGGATGACAACTAGAAAAGTCGCTCCAACGGATCGATCACGGTGCCCATCTGGAACAAAATGAAAATGGAAGGTGTGAACGTAGAGTTAGTGTTTAGCACTTTGCGTAACGGGGGCTATAACCATCCGAAACATTGGATGGTAAATTAAAAAGAGAAAGAAAAGAAAGGAGAGGAATGAGACTCCGGACCGGGCCGGACGCTCCCTCCGCCAACAATGAAACCAAAAAAAAACCAAAAAAAAGGGAATGCTTCCTCACCTTTTTGACCACGCGTGGCAGCGTCCCACGCTGGAACCCGACGCGCGTATTCCACTCACTCCCTAGCGGCATGTCCATCCGGCGTTCAAACTGCGCATGGCTTGTGTACGGATGAGGCAGCTCGCGAACGAGGTACTTGGCCGCTTTCTTGTCCCGCTTCTCGGATACGATCAGGTGCGGTTTGGCATGGTCTGTGCGGGCCGTAGGTGCGATGCCTGGCACCGACTTGATCAGGTAAGGTTTAGACGGAAGCTTTTTGGTCCCCGTGCCGCCCCACGCGCCCTGCGTCGAGCCTAAGTGTGGTGGGATTAGAGAGGTGAGGAAGGGACGTACCCAGCCAGGGAGGGTGGTATCCACCTCCCGAGGCGCGTCTGCCTCAGTCTCTTGTCGCTTGGCTTCCTCAAATGCCTAGCACGCATTCAGAGAAAATGGGAACGGACGATCAATGAGAACGTGCGTACCTGTACAACGTTGTCCCCAGCGAAGGCAAGGGCGACGAGTTCGCGTTGCTGGAATGCTTGAACGTCCTTGCCCTTTCCAGCAGCACTCTTGCTCTCCGCTGTGCGTTCCTGTTCCTCGACCTCGCTCGGGACCTCCGAGTCATCATTTCCATCATGGTGCGCAGCATTGGCAGGAACAGCGGAAGCCTTTGTGCTGCCTCGTCCTCGTTTGGCTTTTTTCTTACTGTTCTTGCTCGGCATGACGGGCGCGGGAACAGGAGCAGGAAGCTCTGGAATCGTCAACACGTTGTTCGCGTCGATCTCAAGCACAGCGTCGTCCTTGGCGCGTTCCCGCTCGTCTTCGTGTTTCTCGACTTGCTTCTTGAATTTATTCGAAGATTTGGTCAACGCGTTAGCGCCCTTGTGCATCAGTACTTCGTTCCGCTGCCGCGAGGGCCCGGAGGACGCTGCCGCTACGAGCCATGGGTTGGATATAGATGGCAGGGTCGGCATAGGTGTGGATAGACTCGGCGAGGAGGTTGGTTCGCGTGCGGACATGTCTTGTAGCAGGTCTGCGGACTGCAATGTAACGCTAGACGTGTCCGAGGCCAGGGAACCCAAGGGCCTGAGCATGCCTTGTATCACTCCAGGTTGAAACGAAAATCGTCCACCGGTGCGTTGGACCATGGTCATGTCCTTTGGGGATGCAACTTCGGTACCGTCGGAGCCGCCTTCTGCCTCTGCCACTTCCCCTTCTTCGTCTATCCTGAATCCCATCTCCTTTTGAAACTGCTCCGCTTGAGCGTCCGCTTCTTGAGCCTGTCTCACTGCGGCATCACGCATAAACTTCATGTTGAACACGCTCTTGTCCTTGAGATGCGGAAGGTTGGAGTCGTCCTCTGTACGCAGTGCAGCCAGCTCTTCGAAAGCGTCGCGCTTGATTTGCCCTTCGTCTCGTTCCTCCCCGTCGCTCTCGTTGTCATCACTTCCTTCATCTCCACTATTCTCCCCGCGTATCCGCCGCCTCAGCTTCTCCCCGCGGTCGAGCATTTCACCAATTGCTTGTCGCTGATCTTGATCGAGCCCTTCGCGGCCTTTCATCCCTTTGGCCCACTTGCCTGTATTCTTGTGCCGGAGTGTCGCCCGTTCCCTCGCCCGCTCGACCTCGGCCTTTAACCGCGCCTCTTCATCCTCCGCGTCCACATCCACGCCCCCACCCCCGGCCGGCCCGTCAAGCCGCTCGCGCTGCTTCTTCCGTATCCGTCGGTACGTCTTGCTCTTGATCTTGGCGATCCGCTTCGCTTTCTTGTCAGCCCGGAACGCGAGCTCGCGCATCATTCGCAACTCGGCCCGTCTCGCAGCGACCTCTTCCACGGTAAGATGGGCCGTTTTAAGTGCTTCGGTGTGTTCGATGTCTTCGTCGCGCAGCTGTGCGGATTTTAGGAGGTTGTCGACGGCGGATTCGAGCTCATTTGATGGCTGAAGAGGATGTGTCAACTCGACCATTATCTCTAGCAGAATCCAGAATGAAATATTCTCACTTTGAATCTGGCCGCAAGTTCGAGATTGGAAACGCGGCTTGGTTTCTCGGCTTGAAGAGGAAAGCTGAGATGTTCTGCCTGGGATTGGGAGATGAGACGGACATCTCGCATGCGATGAGATGGGCGTCACACATACCTCTTTGATGCGTTTCATCGTAGCGGACCATTTGTCCACTTCTTCTTTCGTTTTCTCGTACGCAGCTTCTCGGTCGAGACGTTCTTGTGCTCGTTGGGGTAGCGGTGCAGCAAGCGTTTTTGTTTTAGAACTGGACGACGTGAGAGGTTTAGTAGATTTCTTGAACGCAGCGACGGAGGAGGACGCGAGGGGGGCAAGGAGGTCATCCAACTTGAGAGTACTTGGACCTGTGTAAAAATCAGAGGGTGAGAGTGAACGTATAGTATCAGACGTGGGTGTGTACCTCGAACGCCAAACTCGCTCTCCTCGCCTGCTTCGGTACGGTCGGAGACTCGTTGACGTTTCTTTGGGCCGGGTTCTGCACCTCCTTCTGGTTTGCGTTTGTGGGTCGTGGCTGGGTCAAGCTTCGAGAGGAAGGTTTCGAGGTCGGCGAGTGCTTCGGGGGAAGGGTCTTCAGAGTCAGATAAGCGTAGTTCGCCGTCGTTGTCTTCCTCCTCCTCCTCCTCTTCTTCTTCTTCAGTGACCTCGTCTCCGCATTCATCATCCCTGGCTTCGTCGCCGCTCATACCAACATCTGAATCTTCTACCCCTTCCCATTCCTTTTCTTTTTCCTGTTCCTCTCTCGTCGGCTTCATCGTTACGCCCAGCCCTTTGCTGTCAACTTTTGAAGGCAGGTCGTCCTCGTCGTCCACATCTACACGTCCGTCGAAGACGTCAAGGGCGTCATAGAATCCACCTGCGCTTTCATCTTGCATTTCCTCGTCCTCTTCATCCCTTATTTCATCTGAATCCTCGTTTTCCGAGACGGATCGAGAATTATTGTTAGAGTCCTCGTTGAGATCAATCTCTTTTTCTACATGTCTTTTTTGGTTCGAAGCTTTATTTCTGTGACCCTAAAATGAATCGTCAACGACGAACAGCGCGAGAGAGGAGATGGTGTGAATGTACCTGGCGCACGAAACTCGACCCCGCAAATTCTTCCCTATCGCTCTCCTCGAACGCATCTTCGCTCTCTATATCCTCATCGTCCTCGCTGTCTACTCGTAGGCCTCCATCATCGTCCTCATCGTCCCGCATCAGCCTTGCACGCAACCTCTGCTTGGCTTCGTGACTCAGACCGTTGATGTCTACGTCTATCTCGTCGTCCTCAGAGTCATGCCGTCTCGCCTCTGTTTCGTGACGGTCAAGGGAGAGAGACACTTTGGAACGACGGATCTTGGAAGGGGCATATTCGTATACGTCGTCGATGGCACGCGCCTTGCCCTTGTCACGAGGATGAAATTTCCCTCGGGTTCGATCTGGATTTTTCACTGGCAAAGAACGGAACTTGAAGGACGGTCCTTTTGATGGTTTGATGTCCCTGGTCATGATGGGACTGTCGTTTCGAGGGTACGTATTTAGCACGAGTACTAGTAGAAAAATGATGACTCGGTAGATACCGTCGGTCCAGATTTAGAAGGTAGTATTCGTAGTACTACACGACAAGATACACCCTACAGACGGCGAGTTCTCGGGCTACTAATATCGTATGCCGCTGCGTGCCCTGGATCCAGTTCGAGGGGGTCAGAATCTCTCAGCGCCTCCTCCTCGTCTCTGGATGTCCAATGGTGTGAAGTCGAATTGACGTTTCTGGCTCTTCTAGGACGAGTATTCCAAGCGACGACGACGTAATCAACCAATGAACGCAAGAATTCTGAGCAGACATCCCAAAGTTCGTAAGCGTGCGTGAAGGTGAACCTGGGCAGCTGGTCGAAACCTCGCAGACGGAGTACGAAGCGATTATACATGGTGCTGATAACGACGAATGCCATGAGGAAGATCGTCGCTCTGATTTGGATGTTGTGAACATCAAAGCGAGGATGATACAAATTAAACGTACGAGATGATCAAGAAGACAAGCACTCCTCCAAGGAAGCCACGTTCTCCAGTTGGGCATGCATACTACAAAAACGGTCAAAAGCGGGTCGGTGAACGGGATAGAGCGGGCCTCACGTGTGTCCGCCATTCGAATTCGTAGTGACAGGCCTTTTCATCGTCCGAAGGCCATTGCTCCACAAGCACGGGTCTTCCTACCGTCATGACGCGTCAGACACCAGGTGAAAGCTTCTCATAAGAAAACGGACCTGCAGAGTAAACGGAAGGATCGCATGTGAAGAGGATGGTAGAGCTGCCACGCTCATCGGCCATTCCAGAACACTGTGACCCCCCTGACTGGTGGAGTATCAAGTCGCCGTCCTTCATGTCCAGTGTCGTATTCACGAGTCTGATCAGTCAAATGTTGTTGGTGTAAACGCGTAAGATTCGGTGATGAATCGTACCCAATGGCAAAGTCACCATGATCCTTTCTGACAAGCCCTGCAATGTCGACCTTGCTCTCGTCAAGGCCGGTATTCCATGGCTCTGTCCGTACGCCACCGCACACGTTGAGGTAAATTGTGTGTCCGCCGTCTGTTTGGAACTGGTGGTCTTTGCTAAGCCGAGCTAAGCGAGGGCGTCGAGAACTGTGCGATGTTGGATTCACCTGGTTCTGAGAGGGTTCAAATCGTAGTAATTGTTGGCGCTGTCGTGTATCGTACAAGGCTTTTCTGCTGCCAACACTGAGCTTGAGAGAAGAAGTAAGCGAAGGATCTTCATCGTCGTCGTCGTGGTAAGGCAAGGTCTAACAGCACTGCCACAGCCGGCCTGTTCCTTGACGATGTTGCTCCGTCGACAGTTTGCCTCCTCCTCAAAGCTTTTTCGTTCCTTTTCTACCTCGACGACGCGATGGAGACCTGAACTCAACTCGAAACCTCACACCGTCGAAGACCTCCATGGCATGTCTGCCGCAGAAATATTGGCAGAGACCGGAACCCATGCAGACACCAAGCTGAGGCATTTCACCGGTGCGTTCTCGCCCTTTTTTGCGGGTTTCTTGACGTGAACCTTTGCGTGTGCAGTCAACTTTGGGTGAGTATCCATCGCGCTCTCCAGCGGCGGCTCATTCACCCGCACCACAGTCCTCAGCACCCTGCAGCTCACGGCGTGCTACGTATGATTTTAGAACTCAATGGCGAAGAAATCCTCAGAGCTGATCCCGTGCGTTCCTGTCACCGCCGAACAAAATTCCTCTAACATCTGTCTGCAGCATGTTGGTCTCCTTCACCGTGGCACAGAAAAACTGATCGAGTACAAAACCTACACACAAGCCCTCCCCTACTTCGATCGTCTCGACTACGTTTCCATGAGTGCGTGCCCTCGTCCATGGTTGTAATACGATAACCAAATATTTACAGTGACCAACGAGCTTTGCTACACCCTTGCCGTGGAGAAACTTCTCAACATCGAAGTACCCGAGCGCGCCAAATGGATTCGAACTATGTTTGGCGAGATCACTCGTATTCTTAGTCGTGCGTGCTATATCCTCCTTCTCGAGTATTTGGTCGTGGAATACCCGTCCAGATTTGATGGCGGTCCTCACACACGCTATGGACGTTGGTGCTCTCACTCCTTTCCTTTGGGGTTTCGAGGAGCGCGAGAAGCTCATGGAATTTTACGAGCGCGTCTCCGGTGCTCGTCTCCACGCGGCCTACGTTCGCCCAGGCGGCGTTGCTTTTGATATCCCACACGGTCTCCTCGAAGACATTCACAAATGGGCGACCCAGTTCAGCTCCCGCGTGGATGAGATCGAGGAGGTCGTCACCGGCAACAGGATATGGAAGGAGCGCACTATTGGAATTGGTATCGTCACTGCCAAAGAGGCATTGGACTACAGCTTCAGTGGTGTTATGTTGCGTGGTAGTGGTGTCCCCTGGGACCTCCGCAAGATACATCCATATGACAAGTATGACGCAGTATGTTGTCAAACCGCCTCGCTTTGTTGTCACGATATCTGACACCTTGTATCAGGTTGAGTTTGATATTCCTGTGGGCAAGAACGGCGACTGCTACGACCGGTATCTCTGCAGAGTCCAAGAATTCCGCGAAAGTTTGCGAATCATCCACCAAGTGCGTATCATCATTACTTCCGCAGACCTCTTTTCTCAAGCAACAACACATTATAATTGCAGTGTTTGAACAAAATGCCCACTGGCGCAGTCAAAGTCGATGACAATAAACTCGTTCCTCCTCCACGCGCGTCCATGAAGGAGAGTATGGAGGCTCTCATCCACCATTTCAAAGTACGTTCCATTTTCCTCATAGGACTTGTTATTAACAGACCTGGTAGCTCTTCAGCGAGGGCTACTCTGTTCCTCCAGGTGAGACCTACAGCGCCATCGAGGCCCCTAAGGGCGAGATGGGTGTTTACCTCGTATCGTGCGTTCTTCCTTTGCTCTTCATTGTTAATAATCGACACCATACGTTACACAGGGACGGCACGAACCGCCCATACAGGTGTAAAATCCGTGCCCCCGGGTTCGCTCACTTGGCAGGCGCTGACTTCATGATGAGACGTAAGTTCCTTTTGCAAACTTTTTGTTGCATAAAAAGATAACTAATGGAAATACTCTATTTCTCCACCTGCAGACGTAGGCATACATAAATCACTCATTCGAGTACCCGACTAACTGACATCCCCCGATTTTTCAGCATATGCTTGCGGACGCTGTGGCAATCATTGGGACCATGGATCTTGTGTTTGGGTGAGTACTGGTCAAATTATTTGAGTAAGGTTTGCTCATTGGGGCTTTCCTTGGCGGTAGCGAGGTTGATCGATAGACCACGTGTGCCTGTTTGTCGTTGGGATTTTTTATTTCCCTAAATACAATACAACGCTTCATGGACATCTCGCAGTGGGGTTCGCTATGTTTTCCATTAACCTGAGGATGTTGTGAAATTGGCAAAGAACGGTCTCCAGACACAACTTTGAGCGTTCAAGCTTCGGCCCAACGCGCTGATCGGGTGATCCTGGTTTGTGTCTTGTCTTGCCCTAACCCATCTACAGGCTGCGGTCTTATCCGAACATGGAAAAACAGTGATCAATTGACTAGCGCTAACTTGATATGACCTGTGGACCCTATTCAACCTATTCAATATCCTCCTATGCGCCTATGAAGACAGTATCTGAGGAACTAACCCACTGCAGCATCATTGATACGAGCGGTCGTGTATGTGGATGACAGAATGATGACTGATGCTCATATTCACTCATTGGGTTCGCAGATCCTAATACAGACACTCGTTGTAGAATGCTTCTCCCTGATGCGAACGTTTCACAGACACGAGGGTGATTTAGCCCTAACCCCATCTCTGATGATCACCAAAGTTAGCGCTTTTATCATGTACCAACCTTTTCCACCCCCTTGAACCGCACGGCAACCTCATGTTGGCTTAAAGTACCATCAAGTCCTTCGTCTAAGCGTTTCTCTAAACTTTACATTCATTTTTCCCCTCCAGATATCGTATATTTACCAGTTACACCATGACGGCCTCCAAACGGGCAACCATGGATTCAACTGTGTGAGTGAACTCAATCTTTTTGGTCATCTGGTGAAGTATGGAATGTGCTCAAACTGATTTTAGGGAGAGGGCGATCACAATCGAAAGTAGGGCTGTGGCGCCAGTCCTTCTGTAGGAATCAAGTTAATTTCTTTTCATCAGAGATCGAACTTCAGACCGAGTCGCGGCGTATGCTCCCGGTTCCGAGGCGACATCAACTCGAATTTTCCGTGGGCGGTACGTCACGGATGACGAAGATGGCTCAGGAGAAAGGAACCCATACCTTTTGGGATGAAACATTATTTTTGTGGGTGACGCATTCACCTTTTGGACGTTGGGGGAAAAACTGAAATGTCGCTAGTGATGGAGACAATCATACTCTCTTCCTCGTTAAAGTTATCCAGAACCACCGCACTCGAAAGGACGAGATTATTGGAACTCTGACTGCTACTGTCGGCGGAGTACTGGCGAGACTAAAGGATGACAGTAAGATGTTGGTTATGTATGACAACCCGTCTTTGCTCACGCGATTTCTCTGCCATTCAAGTACTTGAAGAGCCTCTTCATAAACATACTTCCAGTGGTTCCGAACTTTTGGGAACTATGATCAAGTTTTCGTTGGTAGAGAAGCAGCACGACAGAGTTGGCTTAGATGCCGACGACCTTCAAGCCAAAGACGCTGTGGATAATGCAATCAAGGAAACGTACGGACTGGGGGGTTCGACACCCGGGGCGGTCAGCAACCCGGGTTATGTGGTGAAGCATCAAGATGCGTTTAGCACCTTGTTGAACACACTGAAGCGGTTCAACGATATCGCGGCAGCTGTCGCCGAGGTATTCACTGTTTCTTTCCCCCGCTCCCTCGCGCTCTGAGCACGATATAGATCCGTCCCTTTGCGTCGCTAGCTTTATCTGTTATTTCAGCTGCGAACAATGTCTGGTCCTTTTACTTTTCGATATTCATATCGTTGCTGATTGGTGGGAGTAGGTGTTCCTAAACCAACAAGATAACGACGAACAGATCATTCGTCTGACAGGTGCAATGAATGGCGTCTTCGAGTTCGTTTACGACACTGAACCTTTGAAGAAAATTGAGGGCCACATCAAGGGCATCCGGCTTCTGACACAGCAGGTAGCAGAATGCGGTTATTTCATCGCAGAATATACCAGACAAAAGAACTTCTGTGCGTTGTCGTTGGATTTATGCTCGTTGCATCGACCTCTAACCCCCGAACTTTCCAGGGATTAGCACGGCCAAATACACGTTGGCGGATGTCGACGGAAAAGTCAGGGATTACCAAAACAGGCTGAATGAACTCAAAGCTGCATTCTTGGAGGGAGCTGCATTGCAAGCAGGGATCATTGTCATTTGTATGATGAATATGGCAGAACATACCAGTGCGTCCCCCGTTTCCAATCCAGACAAAGTGAGATATTCATTGGCCTCCAACTAGCGGAAGCCATCGACCTCGACGACATGCCATACGCGTATGGCGCTAGATATGTACAGAAGGAGGGGTACCTTGATGGGACCCATGAGTCACTATTCTCCGACATCCAAGACTTCCTCAACGATTCCAACCACGACGCTCCACAATTGTGCCTTCTCACGGGCCCTGCTCGATCGGGCAAGTCTGCAATCGCTTGTTCGATCGCCCAACTGTACGACGGGCAGAACCGACTGGGCTCGTCGTATCATTTCTGTAGGAGCGATCTTGCTAGACGGAACCCACAGAATCTTTTCAGCACCATCGCGTGCGACCTTTGCGACCACGTTCCACAGTACAAGTTTGCTCTGTGGAGAGTTGTGAAAGATGACCGGGAGATCCGGGTATCGACATCGCCTTTGGAGCAACTGGAGCGACTCATCGTCGAGCCTGGGAAGTATTTAGATCCCATTGGACCCTTGATCATCGTCATTGATGCTCTGGATGAATGCGGCGATCCACTCGGTCGCCAATCACTTTTACGAGCCCTCTCTAAGCAGATTTCTGGGAACGCTCTTCCCAGAAACCTTCGTCTGTTGGTCACCACCCGTCCCGAGAGCGACATTCTCTCTGCGCTTCCGTCTGGTCCACGCTTGGTCCATAAACGAATGGGTGACGTTTCCCCAGCGGGAGCATGGTTGGCGGAGACGTCTTTCACCCCTTCGTTGATATATGTAGAATCTAAATCTTCTTAACATGTACCAGAGTCAGCATTCCTTCTCACGACGGAATTCTCTTATGACAACCTCGACGTTTCGTTTATCAATCCCGCCAAGTCCCACCATTGTCCAGTGTGCTCACTCATATCGAACCTTCTCGTGAGAGTAATAATGGATCCGCTCCACACTAATGTAAGGTAGGCACTGCGAACTTTAGTCTCAATTTATCAACAAACAATTCATTGAACATCTTACCCCATTACTCCTACCTGCCGGACCTGGACCTGGTGCGTAAGCGACCTGTGGATCTAGAAAGGGTTCGAGGGTTCAAACTCTAATCACCTCAAAGTCGTCAGTTTTCAATATTCGTGAGTTGGAGGGACCCCTGCCCTGGTTGGAATGTCACTAGGCAAGCGAGTCTGACGGTCCAGAGCGCTCAGTAAGATCGATCGGGCACGATGCTCAGCGGTCAGCCTCCACTATTGGCATGCACTCGAACCATATTTTCTCGGCACCTGGCATGGAACGCTCGTATCAACTCCGAGCCTGAGAACACGGAGTTACTGATTTTCAATTATGTAGTAACTTAGTAGCGTACACCGCTCAAAAGCCATTCGTCATCACGAAAAAAGCTCGCGCAATCGCGCTCATGCTACGCCCAGGTGCACCTGATTTCACATCCTATGACACAGCTCAAGCCGGGCCAATGGTACAGGGGCACGTTTAGAAATATCCCGTCGGAGGCTTCTAAGATTTGACCTGGCTGCTCATTACAATTAAAGGGTGGCGCTAGTGGATTACTGCAAATGGTCGAGGCCGATTTTCAAGTTCAACAGTGTCTCTGCGGTGACCGGTCTGCATATTCTTCCGAGTGTGCTATCCCTCTTCCTGGTCCTGGTCAGAGATGGCGTGCGACTCACAGCGAAATCCAGAAAGCATACATGTAAGATGTACATATTCCAGAGGTCTTCCACATTCCGCTAATCAATATCTACGCAATTTTCAGCATCACATTGGATCAATCAGATGAAGACATAGTGACAGGATGGACGATTCTTGAACCTGATGATCCCCGTTCCGAGGTTATTTGCTATTTCCTGTTGAATAGACAAGTTTCTGACTTTCTGACAGATTGAGATCAGGCCAATCATTGAACTCAGGTCCTTCCCTCCGCAGTACATACCTACCCAATTGTTTCGGTTTGAGCGGCTCGATGAATAAGTCTAGACAATATATGGTTAGAACCACCGCAGTGCTAGTATAGCTGGTTTTTGTAGTGTGTACGATATCGCATTGTTCTGAAGTGGAGGGAGCGTAGATCACATTCTTGAAATCATTTGGTGACAAAGTAGGATGTTGAGCTCACGAACGTTCGAGGAGCTGAAATGTCCAGAACTTGACCATAGCGAAATCGGCTCCAGTGCGCCGCCGCGAATTCAGTTATTCGGTGACACGAGTCTCGACCTAATTCATGTTAGTTCATTCAAAGATGTCCTGTGACTATCTTGCCAATCTCCGCCTCTTCTCACCTCTTTGTCGATGCATCTGCTTATTACTATTCACGATCTACTTACTAGCATTGCACTGGCTAGGGATAAAACTGTGGGATGGACGGCTACGAATGATAGCACCTAGGCTGAGATTAGTCATTCCTTGAGGCTGTTGAATCTGACCAGTTCCTGAAGTGCAATGAAAGATGAAAGTTAGGGTCTGGCCTATTGCTCAAACCAAGCCAATCCCTAGTTTGAGCCACTTGGCAAGTAACCGCAAAGGGACAGGATTCAAACTGTACGTAGCTTGTAGAAGGAATGTAGTTCTGTAAAGAATGTTGAATCGGAGTTATCATTTGTTTCACTCCCGACTTGGTTCAACAGTATGCTATCGTCCCTGCCCTTACCAGCGTGTACTCGAACTGTGTTCTTGTTTTCTTGACAGCGGTATCATCAATATATATCCCTTCTCAGATCATGATGTTTGACAATGGTAGTCAAATGATGAAAGGGCGTAGCACTATGTCTAAGAATGTACCTCAGGCTAGAATCGACTTCCGATCAACGGCGAACTCATCTCCCGAAAGCGCCGCCCACTTTTCACCTTTTCGCGTCAGTGACCTGACGCTCATCAATAGTAACACGCACCGGAGTAAACTGGGCTTCGAATGCGGAAAATACATTCCAGCTGATGCGCCCTTACTACGTGTCTGGTTACGATGACTATAAAATGAGCAGCTCCGGGTCCCACTTTTCAGCCAACGATGTCTCACAACCTCACTCCTGGTCGCTACCAAGTCGTTTCTCTTGCCAGCGCCGTCGGTGGCGCCGTCGGTATCGATCCTTCTCGACCAGCTTCCCAGCCTGTCCGCGTCTCTGGGCGTATCCAGGATGTAAGTTATTCCAGCGTTTGTTCTAGAACTACGAGACTCATCTCGTTTGCTTCAGTGGAACCTCCAAAGCGATGGAGAAACAATCTTACTCAGGATCGGTGGCTATCCGGTCACCCAGGTAGTTAACGGCATAGTCACTGTCTCTTCTCTCCCTGGTCCGGGGCAGAGATGGCGTGCGACCTACAGGGAAGCGCAGGATGCATACACGTAAGAGATATATTCTAGTAGGGACTTCTACATTCCGCTCATCAACATCTACACAATACTCAGCATCGCATCGGATCAATTGGACGGCTTCCTAGGATGGACGGTTGTTGAACCTGGTGTCCCCGGTTCTGAGGTTAATTTGTTATCTCCTGTTGAATAGACAAGTTTCTGACTCTTATGACAGATTGAGATCAGACCTATCATTGAAATGCCATCCCTCCCTCCGCGATTCATCACTAGTCAATTGTATCGGTTTGTGCGACTTCGCGAATAGGCGCAAACAATACATGCCAGAATCACCGCAGTAGCTGGTTTGTGTAGTATGTACGATATTGCATTGACAACAACATTGTATTGCAGAGAAATGTAAATCACATTCTGGAGATCGAGGTTTTCTTTTTCTGGTGACAAAGCAGGATGATGTAGAACTCACGAACGTTGGAGGAGCAGAAATGTCCACAACTTGATCGCTATAGCGAAATCGGCACCAGTGCACCGCCGCGAATTTGAGGTACTGCGATCTTATTTATGTGACCGTGACATAGGCGTGTTCCAAGCCTCATGAGTTCGGTTATTCGGTGACAAGAGTCTACCCTCTGCATCCTCCTCGCCCTGTAGACAGTAGAAGAGTCGCCAAACATACAAATCACTGATGAATCGAAAATGGTTGGTATTGTCCACTTGTTTTCTGTCTCAAATTTCGTAAGACTTCAATGGTGTCGAAAAGCACGGCCTCTCGCACCCTTGTCACCACTTTTCGGAGGCTCTTATGACATACAAAACCGGCCTTTTGGGCCACTATTGATGTCGAAGAGGCGCTGCCTTGGGTGGCTTCTCGTCTCGAACTTCGAAGGCTGTAGCCAAAGAACTTGCGGATATGAAGGCAGTCTCCGATCTACGGATACCGAGACGAATAGACTACGAGTCCGGATTTCTTGGAATGCTGATATTCATTATCCGAAAACATGTATTTGCTGACTCGATGATTCTACGCCGTTCAAAAACAGCCTCAGCCTATGAGGTGATCGTCACATTTAAGTCTGGGTGATGCTCTGAACCACTTTTAGCAATTACTGCGACAAACCCCATCCATGCCCAGATCTGACTTGAGCACCAATTGAGATCTGAGTACAGGGAATTTGGTTTTGTAAAATCATGGAGCGCAATAAATCTCACAGAACTAGTACGATTAGCTTCGAAAGGAAATACCTAAACTCCAGTTCGATGAACGGCGAAATCATCGTCACCCACCTTTCACAAATTTCACAGCCCTGTGTGTCGGGTCACGAAGGCTATAAAACGAGTAGCTCATAGTGCGGTTGATCCCCCCACTTAGTACCGCAACGCAACTAACGACGATTCCCAACCTGACTGCTGGTCCTTATAAAATCGTCTCTCTCACCAAAGGTAATAGACTGTAGCCGAAGATCTTGCGGATGGGAAGGCAGTCTTCGGATAGACCGCAAGTCCAGATTTCTTGGAATGCTGATATTCATAGTCCCGCGCTACGCCGTTCAAAACAGTGTAAACGCCTTGCGCCCAAGGCTCGGATGATTCTGTTGGTTCGCTAAATGAATAGTAAGCATCCAGACAAAAATTGACACTAGGTCGTTCGGTACAAAGGGAAGGCCCTACTATACACAGTTACCTACCGCAAGTAGGTGAAGAATTCCAAGGCCCTTCCCTTCGATTATACATTTTGACCCGTTCAAACTATCTCTTCACATTCTTTTGATTGTCTTGTCTACCTGGGCTTCTGTGCACTGGAAGTGGCTGGTTCTTTTCGCTTTATCAATGCATCCGCCGATGTATCGCCCTTAACGACCGAGACCGATGGGAATCCTACTCTAGTCTTGTTATTATTAATTAATAACTCAGTTTTACGGGTACCCCTATGTCCATGCTGGAAAATATGGCAAGTTCACGTTAGAGGTGCAGTCTACGGTGTGTCAACTCTGCATGTAAGGCGATGTGTGAAGCAACTGTCACATTTGAGTTTGTACGATATTTTGAATTACTTTTTGGCAATTAGTAAACCCCATCCCGGCCCAGATCTGACTAGCGACCGGGTGGTCAAACCCATGAAGGATC
>JBBPMR010000582.1:0-17688 GCA_038090415.1 Rossbeevera mucosa | reverse complement strand
TTTTTCTTTGAAGTAATCGGTGACGCTCTTGGTCGAAGTTGTCAGTTTGTTAAGCGAGAGCGAGGGTTGGGGGTCTGAGGTGGAGGTAGGTGTGGGGGACGACGATGAGGGGGTGGACGAAGAAGGTGCAATTCCAAGAATTTCCGATATGGCTGATGGTGATTTGTCTGCAATGCGTTTTGCGGCACGGATGCGTGCACGATGACTGGTATGAACGCAACACAAAATCAGGACGGTTCGCAGACGGTCCACAAGAACTTACGCCATCAGACGGGATTTTGCTACCGATGTAGAAGGGGGTTCCGATGAAGGTGGCGATGATTCAGAAGTAGCCGTATCAGAACTGGACCTTGCGCGTTTCTTGTTCTTGTTTTTCGTGTTCTGAACGGGATCATCGTCCCCGTGCTTCCTTTTCTTTGTCACTACTGATGGCTCGTTCGCCAATTGCTCCTCCTGAGAACATACAAACGTGTTGCTCTGGTTCAGCCTCTTCAACAACGCCTCGAATTCCTTATTTTGCTTCCAGGCAGTGCCATTGGGATCTCGCTGGTGCTGTGCGCCAATGCCCATCATATCGAGCTTTTGTTGGACCTTGAGATGGGTTTTCATGCCATCTCCCGAGGACCCAAGACCCTGGGAAGCATCCCATCCAAGCTTTGATAGATATGAAAGACCAAATCTAGAGGCATCTTGTAGGAATGAGAACGATCTGAGTGACGTCGGGCAAGACTCGCTCACCGTCAGCCCAGCTGAGATTGCGAGGGTCGGCGGGAATGCGCTGCTTTTGTTTGCGTCCAGCGAGACCCATGTTGGTTTACATAATCACAGACCTTTTGTCAACTTTGACAGATGTTTAGGTCGATCTCTAGACGTGAATGTGTACTCCTACTACTCCTTCTCTTAGCCCTTCTCTCGCTATCTAGATCAGGTTATTTCGTTCGGAACTTGGGCGTCTCACATCTGATTACAGAAAATACCACCCTCCAGTCTTCTACTCAGGACACCCAGGCTCCGTCTACAGACTCAGAACATTGGCGTACGCACGCAACTTGGACGCCTGGCCAAGTGCCATCGACCACCGTAGTCTCCCATGTCCCTGGTGCGTGCATTTTTGGGCGCTTTCCTCGCCCGATTTACCTCCGACAGGCTGGACGATATTCGACAACCTGTTTTTGCTCAATGGCACCGTCTTTGTCGTTACCGAACACCCGGAGTCCATCCCAAGTCGCAGGTCGATCACATCAACCGGGGTCATCATATCCAACGAGGCCGAGGCCGTCGCAGCCCGTTTGCCATCTGACCGCGAGCTTCGTGTCGTCACCCCAGATCAAGCCCAAGAACTGTTTGGAACTAATGCAACTCTCATAGACGGAACTACGGTTTGGTGTTGTTGTTGATCATATACGTCGTTCTGACATCCTCCTTAGTGGATCGTGAACGATGTGCCACAATTGTATGTCCACACGCGTGACCCTGTTCAATTATTTATTTCTTCCCCTCCAGCATCACGCATTACTACCATTGGTCTGCCGAACTCTTCTTTGGGTTTTGGCGGACTTACTCTTCGTTAGACCCTTCCATTCCTGCCAATGGGTCATCTTTACTCCCGGCCTTGCGTCGCATCTGGTTCGTCCACGCGGACGCGGATCATTGGAGAGACTACGCTGCTATGAACCAATGGGTTCTTCGCAGTTCTTTCCCCTCCGCCGTTGCTGAATACTCTGCAGATTGGCAAGATAGGGCGGAGATAGGGCGACCAATCATCCTCGATCGTGTCATATTTTCAGATCGCGCGGCTGCGATGGAAGGCGAAGGTTTCAGGCTTACTGGTCGCATTGCGTCTGAGGCGTTCGAGCTTCTGGGAAGTGCGCACTGGTGGAGCTTTATTCGGGATGCTGTGACCAAGTTCGGCGGACTGAGCGATGCCTTTGAAGCAGCGTCGAAACCTGTCATCACCTACATATCGCGCCAAGACTGGGGCAGACGCATGCTGATCCCGGAAGATCACAAGAAGCTCGTCAAGGAATTAAACAAGCTGCGAGATCAGTATGGGGTCGAGGTGAATGTCGTGGCCATGGACAAGCTTACGCACGCGGAGCAACTCCAGCTAGCTGCGCGGACGACGGTGAGCACTGGGCGTTCAATCGAAATATTACGCATCTGATGCTTTGGGGGAGTAGATCATGATGGGCGTGCATGGAAATGGGTTAACCGCATTGCTGTGGATGAAACCCAGCCCAAAATCTACGGTGATCGAGTTTTTCTTCCCCGAGGGGTTTGCACGCGACTATGAGTATACTTCGCGAGCCCTAGGGATCACACATTATGGTGTGTGGAATGACAAGTGGGTGCTATCGTTTACGCTCGTTGTGTTCGCTCACTTGACAATGACATTCGAATAGGACGTTCACACACCCCGAATTGCCGCCAACTCAGTATCCAGAAGGGTTTCAGGGGAACAGTATACCGTTGGATGGTGAAGTTGTTGCGAAGCTATGTGTCGAGAGACTGCAGTTAGAGCCTGTTTCCGACGTAGAGTAGCATCTACAATATGACCACGTGAGGGAACGTGACGCGACGCGTCCTGTCACTTGTGTGACAGTCGCGTTTGAATGAGCCCAACACAAACATTTCGTGAGTTTTTGACGAGTTTCGTTTTTCGTACTGAGATATTGATATTGACTAGTGCGTGTGTTGTACACGGTCAATAGCAATCCACAATACATTCTAGCCAAGTCCTTGTCACCGGTCCAACCGATTCCGTGCGACGAAACTTATGCCCGAGTTCCGCTCAAGGCATGTCTTGCCGCCGTGTGTCATTCTAGGTGAGCCATCAGTTCTCGTCCGTCACGACGCTCATCTCGTCATCAAGTCCGGAGCTCCT
Source organism: Rossbeevera mucosa (assembly GCA_038090415.1). Classification (NCBI taxonomy): domain Eukaryota; kingdom Fungi; phylum Basidiomycota; class Agaricomycetes; order Boletales; family Boletaceae; genus Rossbeevera; species Rossbeevera mucosa. The sequence continues at coordinate 14,804 of JBBPMR010000582.1, read as the reverse complement.
CCAGGACCCAGCACGGGACTTCTCTCTATATGTTCTCGACCCCCTGGAAGCACAACCCCTGCCTTCCAGTCTGGCCACCCCATCCCACAGCACTAACTCACCTCGAGGTGTAGCGGTTGCCCTCGGACTCATGTCCTGGGCCCTTGAGTCTAATGACTCCATGAGTGTCTTGGTCACTGGCACAATTATCCCGAATGCCTCACCGTCACTCGAAGTCGTTTTTGCGCTTCGAGAGGTATGTCTTTTTCCCACGTTGTCTGGCCATTTCATCCACTACTTTAACTGATCAGACCAAACGCTTGCCAAAACCTATGGTATATTCATACCATTCATATGGCCCGGTGCCTGGACCCAGTTCATCTCAACCCCCAAGCCATCTTCATCCGGTTGGGGGCACGAACTGGTTATCTACACCCTCCTTGCAGCACAATCCACAAGAACCCCGAACTCTGACCCGTTCATCCGAATTTCCGGAGCTGTACATAGGTCCACCACGCCGTGCGCGCGGTCGTCCGGAGGGATCTACTTCTTCGAAGTCGAAGGTTAAATCCCAAGACAGTGCTTCCTCCTTGCCTGGTAACACATTTCTACGAAATGTAGTGTTGTTACTAACAGATCAACAATGTAGAACCAAGCTCATCAACGGCAGCAGGTACTGCTTATTCTCAACAGGAGGGGAGGGTCAAGGCCAAGCGCAAGGCCAAGGCCAGACCGCAGCAACCTCCATCTCCGTCTACCCATTCGCCATTTATACGGGCGCCGTTGAACCGCCATTCAACGAGGGGAGGTCCAGAAGGTGGGGCAATCGACCCACCTACCGTCCAATCTCGCTCCACAGGTCAAGACCAAACTCAGCACACCGATGCGTTGATTGGACTGCTGTCCACAATTACATCTGGTCCTGGCAACATGACCGCCAATGCCACCCCTGAACAGCAAGCGGCCCTTCTGTTAGCGCTACAAGGTTTACTTTCTTCTAGCCCTCATTTGTTGCAACCTGCGTCAACAAACGGGGGATTCTCCCTTGATAAGCAAGCCACCGAAGCAAAACCAATACATAGTGCAAGCAACGCGGGCGATGGACATGACGATGGCGACTCTGATATTGTCATTCTTGACTCTTCGACGGTTGACACCACCGCATTTCGCAAACCAGGCGGAAGGGAAATTACCGCAAGCGGCGACGATGCGTCTTCACTTGCGAACAATCAAGAATATGCAATGTCCAGCAGTCAGGGTACGGATTGTTCACCTCTGCCCGCAAGCACTCCGCCTTCCGGACAAGAAAATACCCCAGGGTCATCTCAAGCGTCGACACCGACGGCAACGCCTGAAGTGATAATACAGGCCTCGAAGCAAGTTTCATCAGGTTGGACTGAGAGGAATGAGATGCCCGAGACCCCCACTCCATATCGAACACGCAAACGGAAACTGGATGAATATGTCCAGGATCAGACCCGCTCGTCCCCACCGATATATTCTCCCTCATCTTCTCCAACTGCGACGTTTTCATCTAAATTGGGAAGAGACTTGACCGGGAGACAACGGGTCCAGTCTTCGCCTGCGCGTGGACCAGTGGCGGCTTCGTCGCCATTGGCGCGGTTGCCTTCGATGCTAGGATTTATGCGTGCCGCGGCAGCCTCGAGTTCCCGCATGCAGGCCAATCCTCCGAGTTCTTCGATGCATGGGACAACCAAAAATGATGTAATTCGGACGACCTTACTTGATTCCGGTTTGTCGAAGGCAGATCGTCCAGACACTGCAAATGCTTCTTCGAATAACCTTGCATCGGATTTAGCCTCTCTGAAACGAAGACGTACTCTTAATGAGGTTATGGCAGAGCAGGAGGCGCGAAAGAATGCAAAGATACGAAAACGTGCATCTTCAGGGCGCAGCTCGAGTACGTGTTTGGGCTTCATGCCTTTGCTCTCGCTGACTGAGTCCTCCCGCCTCCGCATTTTCAGGGGATGTAGCCGCCGCCGCGTCGCAAACGGCTTCGACGCAATCTGCTAACGTATCATCGGCCTTGAGGCATGCCCAGTCGTCACCTCCTTGTCCCCTTTTTAGGTCGGGTTTAGTGGGTCCCTCGTATATATCGACTTCTCGGCTAGGTTCGATGTCAGGCATGACCGCCTCTAATCTTGCGTCGTCCTCTATAACTACAAAAGAACACGCAACGCCATCCACATCCACTTCGACCGCAACTTCGAATCCGGTCAAAAAGTTTGTCTTGCCTGCTTGGGCTCGGACTGGTACTGCGACACTTCCTCGGCTGTCTGAGGATGCACTAGCCCGCCAACGGGCAGAACAGGAAGCTAAGAAGGCTCAAACATCGTTGAAACGGCGGGAAGCTGCTGAAGCAAAGCGCAAACGACTGCATGTGGAATCGTCTGACGACGACGAAACGATCGTAGATAATGTAAATCACCCAATTATCCATTCATCGAGTGTTGTGCGGAACATACCTTCTCCGCCACCACCTTCTCTACCCGTTTTCGCTTCTGACCTGGTCAAACCTATTCCGTCATCGCCGCCCCAGTCGTGTGCTCAATTCACGCTTCCCAACGTTCCGAGCACGCCACCAAGAAAACTTAATTCTTCTGGATCAGGGTCACATCGTACGCCCGGAAAGTCTGGTTCTTGCTCACTGTTCACGCCGTCCAGCCAAGACCAGGGATCGTTGTTTACCCCAACTACCCCCAGTGTCGCTCGATCGCTCACACAAGCCACCTTCACACCACGTTCCCCTACCGTTCTTCACCCTTCCGGCGCGAAGAGACCGCCTCGGAAGAGCATGACGCAGACACCGTGCACACCGAAACGCAACAACCACCAGACGCCCAAGAGCTTGCGCATGGGTAGAAGCTCACAATTTGTGTCTCCGGGTATGGTTATTCGCACTCCTCAGACACACACCGGGAGGGAAACGAGAGCATTTTTGTTACCTCCACCTTCCCCCTGTGCTTCGCGAGTTTCGCACCTCCAGGTGCACCCCAGGACACCAGCAGGTTCCACTCCAAATATGATGGAAGGTGCTGAAATCCCGAAGCAAGGATCGCCATCAGACAACGGCTATAAGGAAGAAGATATACCCAGTTGCGACCCTGACGGCACCGTCCACGGAGAGAACCCGTCTATTTCTCCAGAACGCTGTAATCAGCGAGGATGTCAAGAAATCACTCTACCGCGTGATATCGACATCAACGGCGACGTGTCACAAGCGGAAAAAGAATACGCCTCTAGTCCTCTGCCGCCTTCTTCGCCCCTGCCGCCCAGTTCACTCTCGAGCCCCGAGAGGCATCACGGCTGCAATTATGATGACAGCCCGACGATGAATTATCTCTCGGTACCTGATTCCGACATTCTTCTGCCCTCCGTGGGCAATTCCGACGGACCCGGAACTGACATGGACTGGCTCTCTGACGACACAGGCACGGCAACATGGTTCACCGACCCGGAAACATGGCTGACAGACCCGGAAGGAGGACCGTACCCTGCCGACTCGGACGTCGGTACCTGGTTTTCCGATTCGGACGCTGTATTCGGGGACATGTCGTCACTTCCGCCGTCAGGCTCTGCTTCGAATTGGTTTTCGGACGAAGCGGATACCGACACCGAACTTGTAGGGATTCATCAGAACGGTGGACTCGATACCGCCACTGCCACTGCCGCTGTATTCGAACGGGCGTTTGTGGCGCTCGTGCAGCAGCGTGGCGGCGCCGGGGAGAGCGCCGATGGTGGTGGCGGCGACACCGCGCAGGGCAGGGAGGTGCTCGGAGCGAAAGCTGATCTTTGGGAATCCCTGCGGCCACTTTTTGGCGTTGGCGAGGATGCGGGTGAGTCTCTTTCTGGGGAGAAGGTAGCGCAAGAACTGCAAGAGTTCCTGGAAGGCTTGGCCAATGCTTGATGTACTCATAATGAACGTCTACCGTTTACACCGAGTGGATGAACATGTTATGCAATTGTTATGTGAAATGATATAACATAGCGGGAAAGCATAAGGACAATAGTAGGATATTACCGATATTCCAAAACACATGTATTCGGCGCACGCGCTGCGTGGCCGGATCGAACAAAGATAGGTTATACATCACGCGCCCACCTACCGCTCGCCCAACTTCATCAGCCCCTTCATTGCGTTCGCGACCGCGAAGCTGGACTTGGCCATGACCTGCCTCGATTCTTTTGTCACCTCTTGCAGCACTTGCACATCCTGGAGTTTCTTGGCATGTTCAGACAGCTGCTCCAAAATATCAGCACCTTGCTGCGCCGAAGCGGGGGGCAGATTGCCGCTACAGACGGCGACGATGCTGTTCACGATCGTGATGATCTGCGTCAAGTTCTCGTTCAATGTTGGCGCCGGTATTGGAGTGCGCACGCCGGAGAGCACGCTCTGGATGGCGTACACGATGGATTCTGTCTGCGCCTCGAGGTAGGGCTGGAAAAAAAAAGAAGTTATGTTGGCGTCAAACTCATCAGCGGGGTAAGCGCAAACGCACCTTGAGTTCAGACCATGCGTCTTCGGGAGGTGCCGAATCGTCGCTAACCATACCACTTCCAGGAACAGGCGACTTGTCGAATATAGGAGGGGGCGAGTTCGTGCTGGAACTCGAGGGCTCAGAAGATGACGCTCCTCTTCGGTCCAAAAATCTTGTAGCCAGTGATTCCCCTTCGTGCCTCGAGCTCGAAGCAGACGACTTGCGCTCATGTTGGGAGCGCAGCTCTTCGGTGGAACGGAGGGACGACGGAGTATGTGAAGGCAGCGGAGGAACGGCGAATTCCTCTTGCTCGACTCGCGTGGCTTTTCGGATGCAAATCATCCTGGAAATCTCTGTGACAGTCGCAGAGACATGGCTTGCAGCAGCATCCAAAAGACTGACTGGCGACATGCCAGAGCTCATGGCGTGCGTCTTGGTTGCGGCCACGAGGTTCGAGAGGGTTGCTTCTAGTCGTTCGCGAAGAGGACGTAGTTGATCGATGTCAACGTGGGGACGTGTAGGCCGTGATCCGTATGCTCGAACGTCCTCAATAATCGCGGAAGTGGAGTTTACAACAGCTTTCATGGGCATGAGGACACGCGTTGGGGCATTTGATCGTCCTGCCGCAAGAAGACTGTCGATGCCTGATACGAATGCAGTGACGTGTATGTCCACCAGCCCACCATCTGAAGCCATAGGCATCTGGTCGTCCATCTTGGGGGCTGGGGTGTACAACTGCGATGTGGCTTTGAATCGAAAGAAAGAATCTTAGAATCAACACAAGATAGATGCAGAGGGGCATACGTTTGGCACTCCTTATTTCAGTCTTTGCCAGCTCGTACTTGCGTTTGTATTCCTTCAACTGATTGTCCAGATCGCGAATAACCGCAAGATCCGCATCCTTAGCGGTCAATAATTCATCGTTTCGACGACCAAGATCTGACAACTCAGTCATTAAACCTTCCATGTCCGAACGAAGTTGTTCTATCAATTCACTACCACCCTATATCAAGGGCAGTCAGCAACGACGATGCTTTAATAGGAAGGACAAACCTGTGGCAATCCACTTCCGCGCTCATCTTCGAGATGTTCAAGGCGGTTTCGGAGTATCTGTAGTTCTTCGTCGTCGTCTTGTGCCCTTCTTATCTCTCGTTCTTTCTCTCTGGCTCGCAGATCACGAAGCTCATCGAATTCTTTCTGCAGTGCTTTCATTGCAGATCCATGTTCTTCGGCACGCTACCCGGATAGTCAATACAACACCAGCTCAGCTGCGATCGGTCCTCGCTTACCTTGCGGAAACCGTCGAGCTCTTCTTCTAGTAGCTTGATCCGCTGCTGGCTTTCTCGTAGTTCCTTCTCTCGTTGCTCTGCATTTGCGACGTCTCGTTCTAGCGTCACGATTCTACCTTGCTTGGTCGCAATCTTGAATTCATAGTCACGTCTCAATCGCCCATTGTCCTCTCCTCCCACACTAACTCGCCCGCCTATGCTCCTCGGGGCACCAGCTGAGCGATCAGATGCCACAGATGCCCATCCGAGTGAGACCTTGTCAAAGGAGTCATCGCCGCTCCTTGTCCCGCCTCCGTCGTCGTCGTCTAGGGCATCCACTGCTTTTAGTCGTGCGCCTAATGCGCTCAAGCCACCTAGGGATGGAGTCTCGTGTTCAGCCTCCCCATCTATCCCATCAAACGTTTCCAGATCTCCATCCCTGCGTTCACCAACGGTAATGACCGAACTGTCCCGCAATTCTTCACGGCCATAAGGTACTTCGATGTCCTCTTCGGTGATTGTGCTCTTGTTTGGAATGATCATACCGCTCGTTGCGGTTGCGCTCTGAGCGTTTGTTGTGCCTGTTGAATCGCTATGAATACTAGTCGTTGCACTTGGGCGTCGACCAAAATCTGGAATTGGACCGCGAGCGATATCCTGTGATGGTTTCTTCCGAGAACCAAAAGGATTGGAATCAGATCCGTAAGCATCTTCGCTACGTCTGGGTGGTGCCTCGTCGTCGCTCGCTCGGTATTTTGTGAATCCGTCATGGGAAGGGCGCCGGCCCAAGGAACGAGATCCGAACGTATTTTCAAGCCCTCTCTCTTCGGAAATGCGTGCCACTCGGGAACTTGGAGGTAGGGCAGTAGGATCCGAGCGCGGCGAAGTATGGAATTCCGGGGAAGGCATATCGTCATAAGCGGATCCTGGAGAACTGACGGGGGGTATTCCATTTTCGTTCTGTCAGAAGACAAGAATCTGGGAAATGAGCAGAGGGATAGGCGGAGAAATCTGTACGAACCTCGTCTTTAAACTCGGGGTAACGTCTCGAAAGCTCGAAATAAACATCGGACGATAAATCTTCGAAACGAGGGGTTGGAAGGGTGGCAAGCTTCTGTCGTGCTTGATTCCGCTTTGGATGGAATTCATCACGGGCAGGGAGACAGGGTACTGGGTTCGAGAACGGATGGGCGTTGCGGGACGACAACATCTACTGAAGACGCACTTTCGTTCTCTGGGGTGTTCACCTTTCTACGCATGAGCTCGTCATATACATCGGTGGATAACTCCTGGAATTGCTGTTTCGTGAGCCGAGTGAGCTTCTGGCGGGCAGTCGAGCGAGAATTTGCAGGTGCTTCGAGGACGGTGTCAGTTACACGCAAGCGACGAGAGACTTGTACAGACATTTGGCAAGATAGGCAGCGAGATAATGCTGGAGTTCGTTGTGATGAGTCCGGGCAATGGTCTTGGGATCGAACGGGGGCATCGCGGGTAAGGAGCCCTCTCTGACGGGGCGGTAAGACTCGGTGCGGTAGTTTGATATTCCCGAGAATGTGGTGGGTGTCGGCGAGGAGGCCCTTGAGGACTGATTTCGTTTCATGGCTGGATGTTCGGGACGAGGAGTACAACACGAGGCTACGAGCCTTTGACATCAAACACGAACAAATCAAGATTCGCGGTTTACAAAAATTCATTAATCTTCGTCGCTTCCGTCACAGTATGTAAACCCATTCTTCTCTACAGTTGCGGACGAGCAAACACGGTAAATAGAGACATTGATTTTCCATGCCCCACCACAACATTCCGAGAGGCTATAAACCATGTAAATGATGTATTTAGGACCCAATGATCAAATTGGCACGAGCCAATTTTAACTTGTCAGCAAAAAATTGCCCCTAAAATTTGGCCACCCCAAAAACAAGTTTTAATTAAAATCCTGATCAATCACTGGTGTAAGAAACTTTAATTATGTCGAGTGTACAATACAGTCAAACCCCTCCTAACACATACCCTTCCATTCAGTGCCAGAGGTATGGGTTTGAGGGGGTATGGGTTACCTTGTATTACGGCATGGTACTAGGCGCTTCTTACACACCACCACTCTCGGAAGCCTTATTACCCACGCTTTCTGGAACTTTTTGGAATGGAGTTCTGTGTGTGGTTTGTCGTCCCATGTTTTTCGTATAATACTAACGACACGCAGTTCATTGTGCTCAAAGTTCCGAAGGACTCGCCCCTGAGGAACGCACACTCAATGTTCTGGGGCATTCGTACAAACGATGAAGGAACTTGGAGGTCGGACGGCTTCCATGCCCTCGTTAATCAAGGAAAAATCAAACTTGTCGCTCCAAACAGAGCGACTGGTTATGCTTCAGACGGAAAATCTGTCGTATTGCAGAACGGAGATTTAATTCAAGCGGATGCCGTAATCCTTGCCACCGGTTTTTCCTCGTCCTGGCAGGGGATCTTCACCAGTGAGTGAATGATGTCTTTTACTTACAATCGTTAATAGATGCTTCAGAGGATACGATCGATGAGCTAGGTATTGCAAGACGCGCCCCTTCGAGTGACGTTGATAAATGGAGTCATTACAAGACATTGGCGTTGCCACCCGTAACACAAGCGCCTCAGGATCGCTGGACATCCTCCATCTACCGCAGTCTTGTTCCTGCCAAGAACATCAAGAAACGAGACTTTGCCATAAACGGTGCCCTGGTAAGTATTTCGTTGGCCATCTCTGTCACTCTCATGGATACTGGACAGTTTTCTACAAATAACTGATACTCGTTCGAGGTGATGGCTCACTGGATATCATCCTACTTCCTAGAGGACAAGATGCACTTACCTTCGACGATTGAAGAAGCTTTGGCGGAGACCGAGCGGAATGGTGCATGGATGAGGAAACGACACCCAGAGATGCTGACGTGGGTGAACGAGAGCTACAGTAGCTCGCTCGCATTCTGGACGTGCGTGTCGAGGATGTTTTCTCAATGAGTTTCTCGAGCTGAACCCATCCTTACAGGTGGCCACAAGCCATGGACGAATTGCTGGAAGACATGGGAGTCCGAAGCATGAGGTCGGGTGGAAATTGGCTGACTTGGCCATTCATGGTCATCTCCCCAGATGAAATCACAACGTTAGGGGAGGAGAGACGTGCGAAACGAGAGGCAGATGCTCAGGGAGCGAAGTCAGGCTTGAACGTTTAGACGACCTCCGCATGTTGCCGAGTGTAAACTGGGGTATGCACCCTGCTTTTTTTGAATTGAATTCATCGATCTTCATATGGAGGATAACACTAGACCGTGTTCCCAGTCTTGCGAATGCCCCGTTAGGTCTGGCGTCTGGCGTAAGTCCACTGTCGCTCCTGCTAACCGTTTTAGACAAAGACGCAGGGTCAGCAACCACCCTAACGTGGGATTCCCACGATGTCTAGCTTGTGTGTGTGCGCGATGGATAAAACTACCTCGCTTACATAATTGTACCTACGCGGATACAACATTGAGGTGGAAGAGTGTGCTTTCAGGGATATCAGCATGAACGCATGATGACGATCCGAAGCGATTATCGTCCCGTTGAAAATTGATCCGGGTGCTGGCTTCTGACCAGCCACTGTTCTCGAGGATCCCATACCACAAATGCACGGACAATTCCCATAAACCCGAGCCGAGTCGAGGTCGATCTGGTATGCTACTTCAAGGGTAATGTGCATGAGCTATCATAATAGTGGAGAGAGAGATCGTCGTGATTGATCAGTACTACGGTCGACGGAGTCTGCCGTCAGGTTTCAGAAAATCGTAACTTTTTATTAGGGAAACCCGATTTACTGGGTCATACCCGCGAGTAAACGGAGATCGCCGTGAAACGGGTCTGGATAACTGCGAAGCACTATGTCCATCGAGGTCGAGGAAGAAAACGATCGACGCGGCCCTGGACCCGCAAATAAACGGAGATCGCCGTAAAACTGGGAGCAGGAAAAACTCCGAATATTTGACTGATTGTTTATTTATTATTTTCTGATGGAATGTTCTCCTCTGTAAGGGGATGTCGACGGCTTGCAGAATTTCAGTTCCCCCTGGTTGAGAAGGAAGAGATGTGCTATCAAGATTGTCCCGTTCACCTAACAGGCATGCAAGAAAAGTATTATTTTTATCTAATCATTGTCCTTCTTCGGATATGATTGCAGACACTTTGATCAAAGCACTTCCTAGCCTTAAAGCTAAACATTTCGCTTTCGAATTAGGGTTACACCCATCCGTTTGAGGAGGGAATGTTGCGTTATTCTAGTCAAACGGACCATTCGGATGACATAATCCTCGAGTAGACAAGATAGATTTCGACGCGTCTCTACCTCAGTCAGACTCCATTCTGTACTGAGGTGAGATCGGTCCATTCATACTTCATATCTTGTACTTACACAACTGTAGTGTATTCCTACAGGTTGTGACATGGTCCATAATACTATGATACTCTATAATGTCTAGTTGTTTCATTACATTTTTGGGTGTTCCTCGTAGCTAGATTACCACATTCTCAACTTCTATCTCTGTTTTCGTCTCCAAGTTCCAACCGTCGAGCGTCTGAATAGCCTCTTCATGCAATGCTTCGTACGCCTGTAGGATATCGGACGCCTCTGTCCTCTCCGACCCGACGGAGCAACGAATACAGATCATCCCGTTGAGATTCGTCCGAGTAAATGTTACGTCTTCTCGTGCGGACAATCGTGTGTAAAACGCGCGGTTCAACGCATTGAGTTGCACAAGGTCAAGGGGCTGTGTCGTTGCGGCCAATGCAGACATGGAAGTAGGGGGTTCGAGTCGGAACACGCTTAAGGAGAAACTCGGCGGAGTAACGAGGCGGAAGTACAAGGATTCCTTAATCAACGAGACAAACATGTCGCTGAAATCGATCGTCTGTTGATACGATGCCACATGGTCTAGCTCAGGCAAGGCAAAGGAGTATGGAACCTCACTCGACGAATGTAACGTTGGAAACCTTGCACTCCGTAGGATCTCAAGACAAACCACAGTTTCAATGAACGGAATCGCTTGCCAAGGCCCAATTGCCAGTTCCGATAATCAATCACGGTACCTGATCACCATCATAGATTAATCATGTGCGAGGTGATATCCAAGCAATGCAGACATACCGGCATCACCGTGTTTCGACCGCAAAAACTCCGGCGTTACATCTAATGCATCGGTTAGATTTCGATGGTCTCGCACCCATAGCGCGGAACAGTCGAAATTAACTAAGCCCCACTATAAATAGAACGGCAGTATGAATGATTAACATCGACGACACGTGAGAAAAGATGCGTACCTTGTGGAAGTTTGTGCAGAACGAGTCTGCATACTTGTTGATATCATCGAGGAAGCAGCGTTCCCTGTATTCTGGGCATGCCAGGGCCACTCCTGCCCATGCGGCATCGATATGTAACCATAACGAAGGCATGGTCGCAACTAGCTCGTTCTCAGAAAAAAAAAACTTTCTTCTCCACGGGATAACGACCTACCGATGCTACTGATCTCGCCCAGATGGTCAATCGCACCAGAGGAGGTAGTGCCGACCGTGGCAACTGCGACATGGGCCATCAGTAACAGGTAATATTTCGCTCAAGAAATTACTTACTTATCATGAAGGGATGCAATCCTGCTTTAGAATCTTCTTCGAGTGCACACCTGAGCGTTGCGCCGCGTAAGGCATAGTCGTCTTCAACCTTGACCTCCAGCGCGCGTACATTCAAACCCAGGACCAGCCCTGCTTTTTTCCCCAACGAGTGTGTTTGCGTTGTCGTATACATCACTAGGTTTTCAGTAGGTACACCTGGGTACTTGCGCATATAGCGCGATCGTGCCGCCACGGCAATCACGAGGGTCGCATCGGATGCAGTCGTCTATTTGCATGCTGAGTGAGATGATGTAAAAAGAGTGAGAGATGCTGACCTCAATGGTGCCACCTCCGACCCCAGAAGTATTATAGAACGCAGGACTGAGGCCAAGCATCTTAGCCGCCCAGTCCATTGTTACTTGCTCGAGCTCCGTACATGCTGGGCTGACGGACCACTGCCAGTCACCGAATAGGACACGAAGTGACGATGTGAGCACGATCGCCAGACTGTGGCGAATTCCACTCACGTTGAACGCCGGGTTATGTCCGATGCCAGCTGCGTAGAGTTCTCCTAGGATGGCTTCGAATGAGCAGCCAATGGGGAAAAAGGCGAAGAAGCGAGGGTGTTGCCAGTGCACCAAACCTTTCAATTCATTCCCAATATGAATATGAGCAGAAACAAACAAAGTGAATGCATACCTGGAACTATGAGCTTATGGTAGTCTTGCGTGATGATCTCAAATTCCTCGCCCGTTTCCGGTGCCGTCGCTGGACCAATTATAGTGAGGTCGACATGCAGACGAACATGAGCAAAAACATACAGGGGAGGGCACGTTTGAGATATCCTGGCTCCACTTGTGACGCGACAGGCATATTCCGAATGGAATAATGATAGTCACATATGTGATCTATGGCCTGGTATCCCGCGCGACGAAACCTGGCACATACATCCAAGTCAGTAGTTGCGCAAGTATCGTCCAATGCTCCAGCGACTAAAAGAATCTACTGACTGCTCAATGTCCATGTTTACCAGTTGAGGATGTATGGGGGAACTGCTGTTCACTAGGTTCAGTTTGTCCTAGCTTTGTATAAAGCGTGGAAGTCTGATGGTGGGGTTCGAACTGAAATGTAAACAGCATGAAGTGCACCGTATTTATACCTCACCGTAATCGGTGTATTATCCACCCAGCCCTCTTTCGCTCTCAAACCAGATGGAACAAAGCCTGACGGATAAACCTAACGGAGAAGTCTAACGGAGGACGACAACCTCGGAACGTAACAAAGGTAGAGAGTTCTATTGTGTCCGAGGCTTTAGGTGTTTCGGGCTTGCATTTCTTGCACAGATTTTCCGTTCTATTCGCATGGGAATTTTCAGTGTTGGAGCGCCTCGTCAGAGGAAAGGGTACCAACGTCTGTTGTTAGCATTTCCTTGTCATTTGATGCGCATGATCAGTAAAGATTTACGCACATTTCTAAACAACTTCTCCTGGCCTCGGAACATCCACCACAGACTAAGTAACGGAGCCCCCAACGCATTCTTCCTTCTTTCACCGCGTGCTGCGGATAGTAAACCAGTGTAGGTGATGGAATTCCACGTCATGCGGTATCCTAACGACGATGAAGGCGGAGAGCAGTAAGCGGTTATTTCCTTAGACGGTACGAGCAAAGGTCATGTGCACATACATATGACCCTTGGCAATAGGGACGGTGTCTCCCACCAGCACAACGCCCTGACTATTACAGATAGACAAGGAACGTCCAAGAGGAACGTGTACGTGCTGCGGGAGGTGTTCACGGAGGTGACTTGAAACGCAAGGTTGTTGTTCGGTCCGAAGCAGTCAACGTATGGTGTGGTGAAGGTCCACGTTGTGCGACCCTGCTGCCTGAGCTGTGACCTACTCGGTATACCCTTCGTGGCGTGATAAACGTCTTGGCCAGGGATATGATCCGGATTCTGAGCCACATCGATTTTGGTTTTGAGTGCTCTAGATGTTTGGGTCCAAATGAACACCGGTAACCATACCCTTAGCCAACATGTCGCGAATCGTCGCAACACCGATGTGAGCCAGGCGAGCATGGAGATCCTCCAAGGTAAGCATGGTGGTTCCCTGTGCGGCCCCTGCAGTGCCATAACTGTTCTGCGTCTTATAGAGGCCGTTGGACACGCTGACTTGCCCTAGCAAGCGTTGCTCGGGATCGAGAATCTGGCAGATCCCACCATCAAAAAGGGCACGGCAACCGGCTTGGGTGAGACGGCTAATGGAGGCGAGCGTTACCCGCATACACGGGGCATAGAGGGCATCCTTCAGGATGATACATGATTTCGAGGTCCCATTAGGCAAGTAGATGGAAAGATCACCCTTCCCAACAGCGCCAAAAGTCCCGTTGTCCGCTCCCCTTGATGAAATGGTCACGCGCAGGAGATAGGTGTTGCGAGGTACCGCTATCATATAGTTCAGGGATAATCGTGCCATCAGCGGCAAGGACATGGTCCACAGAGTCGACAGAAGGGGATGCGAGCCAGGCACAATCAGGTTGGTTGGAAGTTGCTACTGCACATCAGCAAATCCCTGATTTACGAACAGGCGACGACTCTATTGGTGCGTAGTGACAGCGCTTACAGATGACAGCCTTCTATTCTATTATTACATCATCACAATGTATTGCAGGCACTACAGCTAATATATATGGTCCACTGATAATCATGGCCAAACAGTAGTCCATGGACACGGCCGACAGGAACACGCTATATCACACTTACAGAGACGAATAGCCGAGCCACAGCCAGACAAACCCGACGGTAGTTCAGTAGTGTAGCAGTAAATCGTGTATACAACGTGTATCGTATTAGTAAGCAAGATTAGATAAGATGTGAACGAGAAAAGGTGATTTTAGTTACATTGTCCCGTACTACAGTTGTTAAGGAAGTCCTTGATGCCACAGCAAGTGTCGGTTGCGAGGGTTGAATAGTGACGCGGTCTCGGAGCAAATGAGTATGTCAGTCGTTATGACAACTGTCATTTAGTTTCCAGAAACTGCTGGCAATGTAATGGCATACAATACTCACTGGGCGAGAAATAATCACATGACATTGACGGTGTGTAAGGATATGTTTTGTAGGAGCGTAATGCTCTACACCTCGCTCATGGCTATGGGTAAAGTTAGTATATACACAAATTGATGATATAGATGTAATATAACGCAGGAGACTTAAGAAGAAGTTGAACAAGCTTTAGACTACCACCACAAATTTCGACACAGAGGCCGAATCATTTGCACTGGCTCCAGAATCGAAAACTTTCATGGGCACATCATTCGAAACGGGATGGATCCCAGAGGAATCTAGATGGGTGGTCACAGTGGTCATCACCTCAATCTATAAAGATTCAAGGTCACGCGGGAAGAGCCATCGATGGCAAACAGAAATACCTGTTGGCGGCTCCTTGACGTA
>JBBPMR010000581.1:0-17694 GCA_038090415.1 Rossbeevera mucosa | reverse complement strand
ACTATGTTCGCTCGAGAACCTATCATCGACGTTTGTTCGCGCCCATTCCAAGCACGCCCTAACCAACCCAGCCCCGACGCCTCTGCCTCTATGAGCAGGGTGTACCCACATCGCAACCAGGCAGTACATTTGGGCGCCCACGCCAGCCTCCCTGAGCTGGTGCAGAAAGCTGTGAGTGCCCGCGGGCCCTATGACTGTTGCTGTCCCTATCCACACACTCTCCCCGCTCGTACCCGCGTCTACTTCATCTCCGATTTCGCGCTCGTGCGGGACGCCCGCGTCCATGCCTGACGCATTCCGCTCACCGCTCAATGGCAACACGGAACAGACGAACGTCCGCTTAACGGCCGGGTCAAGCCGATCGCGCCAAATCTCCTCTGAGAAGGCCGCTTCACGTTCGTAGTTGGAGGAAAACGCCCCAGGGTCTGTTCGGAGCGATGCGAGCCTGATCGCTTTATACGATTCGAGATGGGATGGTGAGGCGCGCAAATCGACGGGGAATATGGTGTGGTCCAACGCCGGCATTTCCCGAAAGATCGTCGGGCTTGTGTGTTAGCGATAGTGTAGGTTGCTTCTGTTGATTTAGGAAAGTTTGTATCCGCTAGTGTTCGTTTTCGAAACCGTGCTTGGGCCCTGGAAGACTGGGCCAGAAGCCACATCATGACTCATATCGAATCGGCATCCATTAATACCGGTGCGCCGTTGTTTGATTTCTCGAGAGCGGCCCGCAAAGGCCGTGACTCGGACATTGGATAGACCACTTTGGGGACACGACCCAAAAAATCGGCATGTGCAATGGCACTCAGAGGAAACTCTAGGTAACCAATAAAACTGGTTTGTTCGCCCGTCCCGTACTCCGGTTGAATGGTCGTGGCTTTTGTCGTGGTGTTCCATGGGCTCCGCGCGAAGATCCAGCGTCAATTTGTGAGTAATTATATCTATTCTCCAACCAAGCTTAGACTTCTTGCTTCCTCCTAGTCATAAGAAAGATTGGCGCTCTCCCGGGTTTGACCCCCTGAAATCCCATCCAGGTCGTAGATCCCTCGGTCATCAAAAGAAAAATCACTCCTTTCTCCCGTTTCCCGTTATATTTGCTTGAGAACTCGACAATGTTGATGCCTCGATCCCTGTGCGTAGGATGCAACAATGTGCTCACTCTAGCCTCCGTGGATTTATCTCATGCCCGCCCATAGGTCCATCTTCCGCCGCCGATCCAACCTCCGATCCCTTCCGCGTCTTCCCTGTAAATTTCTCCACTCTCCCGTGGGGCGCCCAGGTCTAATCCGCGTGCATCGCCGCAGTCGCCACCTCCCACGGAAGCAGTGAAAATCTGCTGTGGATTCAAATCAAGCCATTAGCAACGCCAAAGATTGTCCGAAAAACTTCGAGTGCATAGTGTAGTTGGAGGAGAACGACCCATAAGGCAAGCCTGATCACTTTACTGAATTTGAGATGAGACTCCAAGGCACATAGGTCAACGGGAGACACGGTATCGATGTAATTCATGTCATACTGTGACATCGGGTCATTTTCCGACGATCGTCGATGCGGAATGGAGCACAGCTTAGGCAGTTTGGCGAGTCGGTGTTCCGTTTCCGACACGATGACGATGCGGACAAAGATGGTAGGCGTTTGTATAAGCTTCGATACCGAAGCGCTGGCCAGACCAGCGTGGTTTGGCTGAGAAGCTATGATTGGCTCCGAGTAGTTATCGATACGATCGAATCTGGATGCGATGATGCCGGTGCCCCTCAAGCTTGATGATCAATCCTGTGATGGTTGCTAGGTTCGAGACTCTTGCGACCCGCGATCTCAAATATAGCGCTTTTGGGTCACGAGTCCCTTCAATTTGGCGGGCGATAACGGGTACAGACTTCGAGAACCACTACAACCGGCGACGTTGCCCGGTCCGTATTCCGAGGTGTCATTTCCCAGACTCGATTGGGCGACGGGCATCCAAATTGATCCAATAGGGGTGACCCCAAGTGAGTAGAAGCTTCTATCGAATATTGAACGGCTGTGCAGGTTGATTAAAAATATGACAAGTCCCCGTCGAAGGACTTGGCCTATTAAAGCGGTGATGAGTTAGCAGCTGACTGGGTGATGACGTCAGGGTCCCTGGAGTTACATCATAGCCTGATCAACTGAGGTTGTGTAGTACAGTACGAGTTAGCATACTAAAAAAATGCCTAGGACGAGCTTTAGACGTCAGAATGCTTGTTTGACGATGCAATCTTCTTGACACCAAATAGTATTGACATATTTGTACTATCTCTGGTCGCTCTGAGTTTTGAACATTTAATCGCTGTTATAGTCCAATCACGATCTTTGTCAGTTCACGGAACACTTCGAGTTTTGATCTGATCTGAGCAGCGAGCGTAGATGTCTATTGGACGCCCCTTCTCTTTCTTCATTGTGGAAGGACAACACGTCGCTAGGATACGTCGCGAACAAGAATGGAGACAAGAGTGGATCCCGCTATTCCCATGCCGAAGTCCATCTGCAATATACGTACTTGGCAATTACGGGTTGTCAGATTCTCACAGTGATTTTTTTCGTGCTCCGGTAGATTGTCTATAAAGAAGTTGTCAACGCTGCGATCCAATGAGAAGCAAGTTGTGGTTGATCTTGTTAGGCGCTTAACAGACGGCCATCCATATAATGCGTCCAGCGCTTCACCTCCTCTCCCGGCAATTCGTCCACGGACATGATATAGGATTGGATCTACATTCAGGTTGTGCGGCGTGAGGGAGTGTGCAGACGGTGGCCACTTCACGGACTGGAACATCAAGCGTTGCGTTGCATCACTGATGCACTCCTGGTTACCAGAGCGCCTCACTAAACAGGGCGAACTCGTGTGTGGCGTTGCATCGCTCGGAGAATAAGCGTCATGTTGAATCTGGCTGAGGTGTTCAGGTTGACGCTGACCAACTGATTCGAATGATCGGTGTGATCGAAGTGTTTCTAGTCCCATTCCGGTTGCATAGCGAAGCATTATAGCGCGCGTTCAACTGAAATCAGGAAACTGCGTACCTTTCTCTTATGGCCCGGTCCGAACTTCAAGCAATACATCATGTCGATACCGCGATGAGCAATCACACGCTCGGCGAACGTTCGACTCCATATCGTATCGGTTTTTTTCGGGATCCGGTTGAGAGGGAAGGAATGCACTCACTGCACTGGTGGCCCATTGCTAGTACGACAATAGAAACTCGTGCCAGCCACTGGTGGCCTACCGAGTCGTCCGAAGCTTTCCACAGCCATAACTTGAATATGTGTGATGCATGGTACCCACGCCGATGGCGGATCTAATTTCCGTTTTGAGAGAAAGGCTCCGGATTCATTGAAATGAGCTAAAACAGTATTCGCGGAACCTGTGCTTCGGTCGAGTGGATTAATATGTGCCACGTTGAGAAGGGGCACAAGTGAGCCATCATTTTAGGGGAAGTGTTCACACCAAGAAGTGAGGCAGCATCGCATTTTGACACAACTGAACCACCGGGCGCCCAACCGGTACGGTGATCGACCACAACCGAGTAATAAAGGAAACACTCACACTGCTGTCTTTGGCCCACGGATGTTTGCAAGGCTTATGACCAGCGGTCGATCCGCGACTCTCCGGGTCCGAAAACATAGGATGAGCCAGAGTCCCGTCGTGAAAGGAAAATACTGTGGTTGAAAAGAGTAGATGTAGTCCTTATCGGCGGGTAGGTCGATGCCCGGTAGATGTAACCAAATTTGGTTCCTGCCGAAAAGAAGCCAATTCATCCTTCCACCCTCGTACTTTTCTCCCCACAACATCCACTTTTGGGAGTCCCGATGACTGTGATTACTGTACAACCACCCCCGGTGTCCAAGGCTTCGTTACCCGGAGCGTTCCTTCTTCGAAAAATGCTATGATAAAAAAAGAACCCTGGGCCTATCACACGTGCAAGACGTTTGTTGCAAACTGTTAACGAAGCAATCTGTAAACGAGCGTTTTCTCGGGACCTGGAAGCGCATACCGGTAAGGCCGAACCGCTCGTTCAGGCAGTGCGAATAGGATGTTATGGCAGTGGACTGACTCTGAGAGCTTATAATATGGTCAACATCACAGCGGAAGGGTCTGTGTGACTCATCTCATCCACTGCTTAACGCTCAGCTGCTATGCGGTCATCGTCATCTCGTGCAAACTCTTCAGAGCCCTCACCAGGGAGGAAAAACAAGTCACAGTCGCAACGAGAGTACCGTTCCAAAGAGATGGACGGGTTCTCTGAGCTACGCGACGCATTACTCCTGGTGGATCCATTTGACACACCATTGGGGAGAGATGCAACGCGGCATCAACTGCTTATCACAGGTTAGTTAATCATAGTAATGCTTGATTAGGCTCCCTAGCTGAGAACCGAACGACAGCTGCCAAAAAGTTGCGAAATCTGGCAGACGAGAACGAAAAACTCGTACTCCAAATGTCAGCGATGCCCGCCAGCAGCGCTGAAATGCGCGATCCAGCCACGAGAATTCCTTATAGAGTAGCTTCTCGTGAGTGCCCCTTTCACAGCAAGGTTTCTAGCCCGTAACTGAAAGCGCAGCAGCTGCCAGTATTGCATGGTCGCCAACTCAGGGGTACAACTCAAATCACTTGCCACCAACGGCGTCGGAACTTGTTCCCCCATTTCGAGGTTACGAAATTAACCCCGGGTGGTCACAGAGCCCAGTACCGCACTATGGGCATGGCCATCAGCCATATGACATGGCGCCAGGGTCGTGCAACATTCCTGCAGTTGCAAATATGCAACAATTCCACTAGTACATTTTAGTATGATACCATTCAAATGGCTGATAGCTATGTAATACCACCCGTACGATACGATGGCAGGTTATTTAGTTGTAATCAACAAGACTCTTAATTCAGTTTGGGTTCCATGCCGATACAAACAACACCACATAATTCCCAATCGCCACCATGAGCAAACCAGGACCCAAATCCAAAGTGACACAGACGCACCACGCAGGCGTTTACAAGGCAGATTCGGTCAAAGTGCGCAATCCATCTCCCGGTGAGACTGTGATTGAGACCGTCCGTAGGATGTCGCAGAATCTCTGGGTGTCACCAACCTTCCCGACGCGGTTGCGTCTGCACTCGCAAGCGATGTCGAGTACAGAATACACCAAGTAGTCGAGGTCTCTTTCAATCCCATATTTCCTCGGTGAGAATATCTGAGGATCTTGTCGCAGGAAGCCGCTCGCTACATGCGACATGCGCGTAGAACAGTGCTCACTACCGCTGATATTGACCTCGCGATGCGAACTTTGAACATAGAGCCCCTATACGGCCATACCCCACATGCTCCGTCCACATTTCGACGCGCGCTTCCATTCCCACATCTTTCGTCTGCTGGCACCGTGTATTTTGTGGAGGACGAAGAGATTGATTTCGATAAAGTTTTGAGAGAGGAAAAGATTACGGTCCCGAGAGGTGTCAACTGGACCGCACACTGGTTGGCCGTGGAAGGGGTGCAACCACTTGTACCGGAGAACCCGCCAGCCATTCCACGAGAAGAGCCTGCACCTGCCGGTACTGATACCAAATCACCACTACCCGCCGCCTTGGTATCTCAACAAGGAAGACAACTTCCTCAAACGACTCAGCAAAACCAGCTCGTCAAACAAGTTTTGTCGAAAGAGCTCCAACTGTATTACACCCGACTCACATCTTCTCTCCTTCCCCCTTCATCGTCCGCTTCGGATACAGCCAAGCGTACAGCTGCTCTTGCGAGTCTTCGTGCAGACGCCGGTCTGCAGGCACTCTTGCCGTACCTAGTACGCTGGGTCGGAGAAGGTGTTGTCAACGCGCTCAGGGAAGGAATGGATGGCGAACCAGACGGAAAGACACTCGAGGTCTTGCTTGACGTTGTGGGTGCGATCCTGGAGAACACAACCTTATTTATTGAGCCATATGTGTGTACCTCTATATATTATCTGGTTACTGTCGTCTGTATACTTACTACCTCAGCTTCACCAAATTCTACCTTCCATCCTGTCCACGCTCCTACATTCCAACCTACCACGAATCCACGCGACCCACCTTCGTTCTACGGCCGCTCAGACCTTGGGCCGACTGATGACGCAACACTCAACGACGTATCCGTCTCTCTCTCCACGCATCATGAAAACTCTTCTGGTGGCACTGTTGGGGGGTGGTTCAACATCCACACCTGCGTCAAGTTCAGTCATTGTAAATGGCTTCGAGTCACTCGCGATTGCGCAAGATCCTTCTAGTGCGGAACCAAGAGGGACACCAAAACCGCTTGGTACTCGAGAAGGTGCAATTCGCGGATTAGTCGGCATCGGAAAGGAGGCCGTTAGAAAGGGTGTCCTCGAAGGCGGTGGAGCTCGTGTAGTGGGAGAAGAGTGTGCTACTTTGGACAATGAATCTGTCGATGGCGTTATTGACGCGATCATGGTGCGTTTGCGGCGATTGATCATTTCCGATATACATCGTCGCTAAGAATTTCTGTATTTTCTCCGAACAGGTCGCTCTTCAGATGCTTTCACCTGTTTCGGACATGCCGGAGGCCCTTGATCGAAATCGGGAGGAAGACATCGAGTTAATTGCCCGGTTGACAGACATGCTTGGGGAGTTCTTTGCATCGAAGGTGGTTATCCGTGGTGATCGCGTGTGGGTCACAGGCATCGTACAAAGCATTCATAGTTGAAACAACGTTGACACAAATGTGCCTTCGACCACCACGGATCAACTTACATAAGTAATCTGCAAATAAGACTCACTGGTACTCACTCGCAGTACGGTACGACTTTATCTCGTGGGAACGTTATGCTGTGTCCGTGGGGCGTGTAGACTCGAAGAACAGGGCACTTTACACGAGGCTAATCTACTTATAGCTGAATGATTGAAATACGAATTCGCGGAGGTGCGTATCCCCGGATAATAATCATGTGAAGCCGCATGGAACATGACCGAAAGCGCACATCTGACGGAAGGTTCCCAGGACGACGTGCAAATCAGATCACTAAACAGTATGAACGTTGTACGCTTACTCAAAAATTGCCATAGATCTTTATCTTTTCAACAGTTCGCACTTGTCGCTATGAGTTCAAAACTATAGAATCTGCAAGGTACGTCTGGATAAAACAGGTTGGTACAGATATCGGGAGTATGATACATGAAAGGTTTGAGTTGTATCCATATGGTTAAACTATTCCTTTTTAGTGAGTCTACATCTGCCATACGGCTATGTGTCCTGTTGGGTTTGCATTCGCGGATGCTTTGCGCTCCAAAGTTCAAGTGCCGCTCTTACATGGTCCATTTTACTTTTCTATTGCATGTGGCGTCTTGGTCCGGCGCAGCCTGTTTCATATTGGTATGCGCAAAGTCTGGGACGCGCGAAAAGTCCTAGAGGGTGAATCAAAGTCGAGATCGAGTTAACATTCAGCAACCCGCAGGCTTACATAATCACATACAAAACTTGCACCCCATCTCGGAGACATTCAACGCTGACTCTGATTGGGGTACAAACATCCCCCATTATTGAAGGTATTTCAACTAATAATCATCCAGGTTATACTACCGCCTATGCAAGATGAAATGTCCATTACCTGCCAATATCAGAGGCAGACATCATCCTCTCTACCATGGATGCATACTCGAGGTTTTTGATTATTTTTGTACATTGGCGAAAGAGGTTAGTCGGTGGTTTCGTGGCGAAACTCAATCATTGGATTGAATGGTGATTGCATGTCACAAGGTGGACGGCAGCAAGGACCCACTTTTCAATTTCACGTTATCTGCCTTTTATTGCCATTGCGATGGAAATTCCAAGTAGGTTGACGGCACCTCGCTCAGCAGCTAACAGATCAGATGATAAATCGTCTAGCGGGGGGCAGACAAGGATTATGTGAGACCATGTATTTCTTCCGCGGTTAGACTGACTTGATTCAGTATGGTAGGATGGCCACAAACGGCCCGTCGTCTGTTCCGCTAGGTGCACTTTTCTGGAATTATTTTCCAGCGATGTGATAGTATGATGTGTGCATCGGTCTAACAGATGGTGAAGAGCTTCCGGAATGTTGGAAAGTGCGATCAAACTTGAGAGTGATACTTCTTGTCCAAACATACGCCTTCTGGAGGCGCAACCACAAGATCCTCATTGGAATATGTACATTTGGCGTGGTGCGCACTTTAGTATACTACGGTGGATCCATTTGATTTGATATCGCACAAAGGCGTGTATTGTGAATACCATCACTGTTTCTGAAACCATTGCACCGTAAACCTCATCTTGGCACATATATGCAGATTTTTCCGTAGTGTTTGCTTTGCAACGATTCATAAGGCTGTCAATTTCCTTGAGCTCCAGTAGCTACAACTTGAGTTCAGTATAGTATCCATCTGATATTCTACGAATGAATTTGCATTCGACACACAGAAGTGTTCCAAACCTTTTCTCATGCATCTTAATGATCTGATCACATGCTATCCTTGATCCGCTGCTATCCTTGATCCGCTGCTATCCTTGATCCGCTGCTATCCTTGATTCCCTTCCCTGTGGTATCTGTAGACTGTGATGCTATACTGAAACTCATCTGTGACATGTGACCATTTGTTCTTGCAATGGTCACACGACTCACACCAACGTTTGAGACCCATTGATAGCCGTGCAACTTAGTGGATGTACAGTATGTATTTTCCCAGTATGAGCCAACAGTAGCATTTTTCTCTCGAATTTCAAGATCGTCTCGCCTCAGCTCTGATTTTGTACGATCGACCGATCTGCACTTCTCCTGGTTCTCCACTCGGCACCCTTCCTGAATTGGATGCCCCTCCTTCACTTCGTTCCACCTTATTCTTGCAAAAGTTGCAAGGTATCGCTCACGTTTAGGCTGCAAGCAAGATGTTTCGCCCCAGCTCGCTTCACCCCGTCGCAGCCTCAAATAGTCATCCCACTGCCGTCCATATATCGCTGCTTTCTGCTAATCATATTTTGTTCCCCAGTGGCCACTTCGCAAACGATATTATTGGTGATATATGATCGGATCCGCACGTCGGAGCAACTCAGTGTTTCAGTTATGTCCGGCTGGATCGGATCATCGGTGCGACCTTCCGGTAGTCATCGAGTCGCAGGCTGTGAGTCAGCCTTTTTTTCTTATCTGAGATCTTGGTACCTTCGGTTCCTCTGCCTGGATTAACCGGGTTCTCTTTGCTCACAAAGCCATCGTCAATCAAAATGCGACATGAACGTTCTCCGGATCAGATGCTGACCAGGGGGTCCTGGACGGGGAGCTCACATTACCGCGAGGAGATCCATGCAAGGCATATAAGTACTTGATTGTGGCTTCCCTGGTCAATCCAAACAGCTACTGAGACTGCAATGCTCGATATGGAATTGGTAAGGAATATGTTAATTAGACCATAGCGTTCGTCGACTGACCTCCCTACTAGGTTCAAGCTGCACGACAAAACATTCGTTCACTCCTGGAGCAATGTAACGTTGCATATCAAGTTGCCCCATTCAACGAGGTTCTCTACGTGGACTGTGTCGAAGATGCCACGCGACGGGGCTACCCAGTGGACGGGTCCCACTCTGTCCGAACATTCTTGCGTGAAGGGGTCGCCTATGCGGCAAATTCTGGTATGCATATCCTCCACCGCCAGACTCAGATATGGATTGCACTCTATACGTCGTGTGCTATCTTCGTTGACGAAACATCAAATCATTTTCCGTCGGAGGTGCAGAACACCTATCGTTTCAGCGATCGGTTCATTCGAATGGAACCACAAGGAAGCAATGTACTGGACGCGTTTGCAGATGTCATCCGTCGGGCCTCCGAGTTTTATCCCTCTGTTGCCTCTCACTTGATCACGACGTCTACGTTGAACTTCGTCGCTGCCAATTTGCTCGAGCGCGAAACTGAATCCATGCAGGTATGTATAACCGTAGAGTTCACTACTACTGAGATTAACCAGGACAAATAGATCTCTGATGCTGCTCAACAATATCCAACTTACCAGCGAACGCTATCTGGTGTTGCCGAAGCTTACGCGTTCATGGTGTTCCCGCGGGAGGTCCCTCTGAATGACTACATCCAGGCCATCCCCGAGATGACACTGTTTATCCATAACGTCAAGTGAGTACTCTCCTGTCTCACGCACTAGAACCTTTTTGAAGACACCCCTTAAGCGACGTATTGTCCTTTTACAAAGAGGAGCGAGTGGGCGAGACGACGAATCAGATCTCCACTCTGGCGGCTCGGACCAAGAAAACAAAATTGGAAGCATTCTGTGAACTAACCGAGGCGACGACCGGCCTCTACAAAAGAATAATAAACATATTGGAGGGATCTCCAGGAGCATGTGAAGCATTCAGGCAGTTCACTGATGGATACGTTCAGTTCCATACCTCTATGCCCAGGTACCATATGGATGACTTGGACCTGTAGAGAGTCTAGACACCTGTAGGTACTATTGAATGGTGAGTATAGTGCTGGTACGATCGATTAATTACCATTGGATCCTTATCTATATTGTTTCCTTCTTCATTTTGAAGTACTACAAATATTGCCGAGTTCTATAATATAATATGCCGAGTTCATTACAGATATTGATCAGATAGCTGTTGATCCTGAAGTGTAGGTTTAATCTTTTGATTCAATTTTTGGTTTCCTTCTCTCAAAAGTAACACCAGGGAAATCACGCGCACGATTGATTCGATATGTTGATACCTGCCATATCATGTTGATGATTCATCGTGTTTATGACGCCAATGTGTAGATCTATGCTATCCTGTATGCACTATCGAAAGTGGCACCTAGCCTTGTTAGTCTAAGTAACATCGTAGCTTGGAAAACGTTAGAACGATCGGCGGGCGATGCTCAGATAGAGCTCATTATTCCTGATATTGTGGCCGACAACAACGGGAGTGGGCCAGCCACTCATCTATCAACTAGACTTCCAATAACCCACTCGTAAGCACCCAGGAATACAGCACCGCCAGCCGATATCCAAAGTGTCCGTGGTACAGCACCTGCAAACAATGCCCTCGGTCCCTCAGTGATATAAATTTGGCTGAAACGGTTTAGCAACGAGGGCATATTTGAAGTGTGGCTCTTCCCATCTGTCATCAACCTGCTAGAGAAAATAATTTATGAATGATGTACGTACCCGCATGTCCAGCATCACTCTAGTCTTGAGAACATCAAGAGGTGTCGTTAGAGCTGCTGCGATTCCACCCGCAATACTACCGCATACTGCAGCCTCTGAAGCGTGGAGTGGGCGCCCGTCCAAAGCTAGGGAGAATTGATACTTCAAATACTCATACAAGGGAAATTGAAGCGAAGTGAATGGGATCTGTTGAAAAGGCTTATAAGAATTCATTCGGGATATCTGTGACCAGCATAACACACTTCACGCATCACTGTTATTCCAAACCCACGATAAAATCCGTTTAAACCGTCATGCTTTAGAATCATCTTTGCGGCAGCAAACGATGTGGTTGCAGATGCATAAGACGATGTTTGTGTACGTGTTTTTATCACTTCAGTCGGAACGCGGACCAAACAGGCTGCCTAGACGCGTGACTCAGAGTCACAGGACAAGGCAATCAAAAAGGACGAGTACAATTTCGCCCAAGGACGCAGAAACCATGTGGTTGAGTGGAGATAGCTGTCCGTGTAAGGGCAGAGTCTGCTTGAGCATTTCGTAGGTTGAAAAGAATATTGCCGCTGTTCCAGTCGTAAACAAGTTATCGACGCGTATGGGAAGACTCACCTCCTGGCGCGCTACCCACGACAACACTGCCGATGCCTTTGTAAATTCCCTTGAAGCCACCAGCCTTGATGAAACCTTGAGCAGACTGCAACCGCGTTTTGACGGTGTCAATTGGGAAGAAAAGCAAGTCTACGGCTATACCTGCCGCACCTCCTGCCTAAGGAAAATGAGGAGAATCGGGAATGATCATGCGGATTGTTCAAAAGAAAGATGGAAATTGGCAGCGCACGATGAGGGATTGGATGAATGAGGGCTTGCGTGCGGACTCCATTTCGTCCGGAAAGGAACTCTGTGGGAGAAAACATATGTAGTAACCATTTATGGAACCCAGGATTTCTGCAATGCTTGTCAAGAAACAGTATGGATGATACACTCGAAACTCCACACCCACGAGCAGAAAAAGTACAAGATGGAGACGATCACTCTTCTGGCGACGAAGATGGCGGACTTGACTGGACCAAACTTCCGTGGGTACCTTTTGATTCGTGAGTCATCCTTGGATGCTGGACGTTCAACAGCAAACCTGGCGCCGCTGCGCGGCCCATTATTCCAAAACGTGGTGAAAAAGACTTTGAGCCTGCTCGCAGTGGGGGTTCTGGTTTGCAACTTCATGTACTTGACCGCTCGCGGGGTGCGATGTTCGAGGCTCTTCGCACTAGCAGGACCATTTCTAGGTTAGTTTCGCTGTCGAGTTGCCGGCTACGAGCATTTACTATTGAAATACCATCGCAGTAAAACCATAAGCTATGGTATTTGGTCCCCTTCGATTGATCGCGTGCATGTGACAACTGCTCGTGGAATCCACTTTTCGACAATGGGCCACTCCGTATCTCGGATGGTGCAATATAACGACACAGATAAAAATTCAAATGTACTGCCCTCTAAAACTCCAAAGAGACTCGAGCTACTCCCAGAAGAAGCTTTGTATCTTATCGAACGCGGTACTCTGTTTTGCTATAAGTCTATTTCTGATGGGACACCTATCCTGGATCCCTCGACTTTTGAAACAAAGAGTCCTGGCGAGCCGATGTCCGTCCAGCAAGCATTTGCCGAAATGATCGGTCGTGAGGGAATGACATTGGAGCGTTATCAGGCAAGTCATTTCAGAGACATCTGAGGTAGCACTTGCTAATCGGCTACTTAAAGGTATATGCATATTTGAAGCGTCTTGGTTTTATCTTGATGAGAGCCGAACCTCCAACACTCGAGTACCCGACTGCACCACCGGTTCCACTTGCAGCTACCGAACCGAAAAGTATAGCACGACGGCTCTCGGAACTCTTCTTCCATATTATATCGAAGGTTATCAATGTCGTTCGAATCTTTCACGAGATCGAGTGGTGGAGGCCGCTTCAACTCCACCGGCATAAAACAGCTCGTGAGCGCTTTGCCTGTATCCATTTATTCATCTAAACCTGTATTCTTGGCTCAGACCATATCTTCAAGGCGCTGCGATTCATACCTTGTGGTCACACCATACCGCTGCACTCACCGGCAGTGAAACCCGAGCTCTCTTATAAATCATCTGCGACATCCCCGTATAAGGTCTTTTTTCATGCATATAAGCCATCCACACCATTCCGCAAGACAGCCCCACCTGCCCCAGATTTCTATATCGTAATCGTTGAGTGAGTTCATACGCTGTCAGTTATCCATGTTTTATTATAAACTGTAAACACCTAGCGCACGAACAACGACCATTCCATCTTTGCAGGAATTGACCGCGCTCTTCGACTTACTGCCTGAAATGCCGCTTCCACCGCCTCGCAAACGTGGAGGTCCAGCGCCCCCAAAACAACCAGTTGATTCTCGACCGACAGAGAATCGCCAACCAATTTCGATTGCAGTATCTCCGGAAGGGACACGGAGCGAGGTGGCCCTGTCCCAGTTAACACCGCGGTCTCCTACACGTTGGATGATTTTCCGACGCCTGTTCTCTTTCCTCCCCTCCCACGCAGCGCCCTCACCCCAGACTAGATCTACGTTCATCCAACCGAAACCAAATCCGTTTCTTGCTTTGAAAACGGGAAAAAAGACCATCGTGATAGCCGCCGTGGATGCTGGTAATATTAGCTTTTTCCGGTTTGGACAGGGTGCATTTGAGGAATGGCCCATGATATAGCGTACCAGGTGTGATCCATAGTGACTTTGCTTAGTAATCCACGCATACGGTTCATTGAGTACGATGAGCCTCGCTACCTTTCTGCTGGGTGCCAAGTTATCTGAAAAGAAAAAGGTCATAGACGCTGAGCTCGATGCACTATTTCAGTCCCAAGTAAGCACTCTTTGGCATTTCCCTGATCTTCTTCTCCTAAATGACCATCACAGTCAACAGAGGATTCCAATGACAGTCCCGCAGAGAAAAGGAAGAAACGAAGATCCGACGTGCGTATTGTCGAGCCGCATAAGAAACGGTCCAAACCTTCCCTGCCCGGCGTCCCCTCGACATCCGCCTCTCCACCTGGCAAACAGAAGAAAAGTTCAGAAAAACGAGTCCTGATTGCCTCGAAACCTATATCAGAACATGGATTCTCAGATTCAGAACATCCAGAAAGCCTGAAGCGTGTTTCTTCAGACGACTCATGTTCTGAAAGCTCGGGCGAGGATGAAAACCAGGATTCAACTGACTTGGTCCATGAAACCATTCAAAAGGAGAAACCGAGCAAGCCAGCAGCGAGAAAAGGAAAGTATGGGCCGTCGGATGAAACGAAAGAACGACGTGATGCGCGCACGATATTCATCGGAAACCTCGCACCCGATGTTGTAGTGAAGCGTGTAAGTGAATAGGAAGCTTTACTAACGAGTTTGTTCACATCACCTCCGTTTAGCCCCTGCAAAAGCAGCTGCATCGACACATCCTCTCTTTCGTCCCAACTGCCAAGATTGAGTCCACTCGCTTCCGTTCTGTTGCATTCCAGACGCCCACTTCGAAACTCCCGGACACCAATGATGAAGTGAAGAAGAACAAGCAGCCCCGGCAGCACGAACGAGACCGAGCCTCCTCGTGGCGCGACATTCACACTACAGACGCATCGAAGACAGACGAAAAGAAATTCCTTACACCCAGTCAAAAAAAGAAGATCGCGTTTATTAACAAGGATATTCACCCAGATGCGGATTCTGTGCACGCCTACATTGTCTTCGATCATCCCCCACCTGCTCACTCGAGACCAGCGAACTTGCCTCCTCCAACCCCCGTCATGGACCCCTTCGAGGCCACACGCCTGGCCATCGAAAAGTGTAGCGGCACGATGTTTCTGGATCGCATACTTCGAGTCGACGCGGTCGTAAAGAAATCGACAACTGAAAGTTCACCGGAGAGTCCACTGTCAAATTCAATTGTTGGAGACCCTAAGCTCACTGTCTTCGTTGGTAATCTCGATTTTGCAAGTAAAGAGGAGGAATTGCGGGCCTTCTTCGAGGGCGTCGTAAGCGCGGAGCGAGGACCTCCTGCCTCCGAAAGTGGAGACAAGCAAAAGAGTTGGGTTACTCGCGTACGCATAATTCGCGACAAGGACACACAACTTGGTAAAGGCTTCGCATACGTGCAGTTCGCTGTTCGTATACTTTTGTTGTATCAGAATAATACCTCGTTGAAAAAGCAATGCTTTATAGGACCGGGCATGTATCGACGAAATTCTCGCGTTCGAGCATGAAAAGCTCAAGTTCGCAAAGCGGACACTCCGCGTTCAACGGTGTAAAACGATACCGAGTACCTCCTCTGTCAAGAATACCCCTCCCAAACCTGCAACGAAACCCGATCACACCCCAGTCCCGCCTATTCCGAAAGGAGACCCGTCTCTTGGGGAGAAACTGGCCAAACTTAACAAGGATGAGAGAAAACGTATCAAGGGAGCAGATGGTGACCGTGTCGCTCGACGGCTAGCTAAGAAAAAGGCCAGGATGGTGCTAGCCAAGCAAGGCGTGCCAGTGCAGAATAAACAGAGAGAGAGAACGCGTAAGACCAGTGCTGCCAAGAAGCACGGTGGCATGCCTGCGAAGAATACGAGCAAGGGTAGAGTAAGGAGCAAGAAATTTGTTGCAAAAATGAACACCAAGAAGTAGTTTTACACCTTTCTCGTGTAGTGGCATGGTAGACTGCGGTTTCCCTGATCCCTGGGATGTTCAAGACGGAACCTGACTTAGACAGCGGGCAATATACATACACGGGGTCCGCATTCCAATGTATCGACATGAATTTCGAGTTACCTAACAAAACATAATTCATATGACCATAGAGAAGCCGGTCGTGGCCAATGGTTGAACAGCGAAAGCATGAAGTATTTTCAGGTTTACATTTACTATATTAGAGCTTGTAATTTTAATCACTATTTGCCTCAATAACACAGATCGCTAAGTTCACAAGGTATCTCCTGACATGTCTAGACATACGTGATAGTGACGGTATCCCCGCTGGTGGAGACGGACGTAAGAATATTGCCATTCTGTTGGATGTTAGTTATTGCTGCTGCCGCCGGAGCCAGTGGCAGTGGCGCTGGTAAATGTGACCTGACGAAAGGAACCAAGTTGCCGTTTATCTGATAGTCCTCGGTGATCCGCTCGACATCCTTCCGACACAGTTGATTGGAAGACGCGAGTTCTTGTATGACTAGCTGGCCGGTCGAGAGATTCCCGATGACTGCTGCGCCAGAGCTCGCATCGGACTCGGAGACGAAAACGGAGGGACTGATTCTGTCACCAGCACTCATGTCAAATCCACTGAAATCCTTGGCATGGTCGGGGAACCATTCGTACCAAGCTGTGCAACGAACGATGATGAATGATATATACAGAGTAAAAGGATCAATCCGGCTTACCGCCGTAGAAGGCCTTGCCCCGTCCAAGGTAAAATCGATGCCAATCTGGAGCAAGACTTGCTCACAGCTGCTTCCGTCAATACCAACCCAGGCAAATGCGGAACCATCAGGGCCGGTGAGGTGGGGGACGGTCACGACACCACTGA
Organism: Rossbeevera mucosa; assembly: GCA_038090415.1. NCBI lineage: Eukaryota > Fungi > Basidiomycota > Agaricomycetes > Boletales > Boletaceae > Rossbeevera > Rossbeevera mucosa. Next base: position 964 of record JBBPMR010000581.1, on the reverse strand, counting down.
CGGTGTTGAAAGTTCCCTATTCAACAAGGTCACGCACGATCACAGAAGACAGTGATTATGCTAACCTCTGGCTCATTCCAGAAAGCACCAGCTCAATTTTCACTAGTAGTGTCTTCGTTCAAAGCAACAACATCTGGTGTGCCAGTGCGGTTGGTTGGCTTAGACTGGCCATTCTCGTGACGACGAGCAAGGCGAGCTGCCAGCCGAGCGGAAGAAGAAGGAACGGCCAGGACTTCAGAGGCAAGAAAAATGTTTAGAATAACAGACTTAGAGACCATTGTTACTGAGGGGGCTCCGATAGGGAACTTCAGATTGGCGATGCGACTGGGGCCCGAGGATGAAAAAAATGCATACTTGTAGCTTTTTATGCATTCAAACGCATGCAAGTTCACGGAAGGGTTGGTCACCAGACTTGTTTTCAATGGTCACCGAGCCCAGTCATGATTGATGCAACATCATGCATCACCGTGACAGCGCGCATACTACTTCACTGTTTTATTGATTGATTTTCAGGCCTTCATGCTAAAAGCGATCAAGAAAGAGGTTGAGGTGCTATTGCGTCAATTGGAGCGAAAGGACATTATTCTCGTTGACGGCGTCAGGCTATTCAGCAAAACGATTATTACATAATAATTATAGATGCTACTAGCTACTAGAGTATTATGTAACTTCAAGTTTGCCGGTCACAGTGTCATGGTGTCACCTGCATAGGTACCGAATTCGCTGTTTTGGATGGTGTTTGATTCAATTGGTAACACGCAAAGAATTGCTCATACCTCAAATTCTGGAGCAGCCGTGGCATACTAGTTACTGAGCACGTTCACCCATGTGAGCACGCAGCTAACATTTGAGATTCAGAGTGTGTTGAGAATCATACAGTTTATGCCTGACTTTGACCCCTTCTTGCGCTCAAGGACAGTCCATGTGCTGATGACCTTTACTAAGCGTAAGTTTACCTTGTTTT
>JBBPMR010000580.1:0-17713 GCA_038090415.1 Rossbeevera mucosa | reverse complement strand
CGCAGCATTGTGATAAGTAAGCAAATGGAATGTCATAGAATGGAATGGAAGGGGATACGTAATGCGCAGCATCGGAGATGAGTCAGAGCAACTGCGGATGAGTCAGGATGAGTCAGAGTGAGTCATGATGACGGATGCGGATGAATAAGCAGTCTAGAGCTCAGGGTGCAGGGTAAGACCCAAAGGGGAATGAGGGTGTTTGTCAGAGCGAAAGGGAAACACCGGAGATGCTTAGGAGCGCAGGTGGATAGTGAGGGGAGTGGGCAGGGTTGCCCAAGTGAGGCTCGAGCATAAGGACTTGGTGGTCCAGAGTGAGAGCCAAAAAGAAAAGAATCGAGGAATCGTAACACTTCCCTCGGCAACATTCCCTACAAGTCTAATACTCGAGAAAACCCTATCTGATCGATTCCGTATTGGAAATGAAAAGGATATAGCCACTAGACGCTTACTAAACAAAAAGCAAGGAAAGAATGAGAGAACGCAAGTCTTCTTAACACAATGGCTAGCATTATACGATCAGGCAGGATGTGACCCCACTATGGGAATCACACTTCTAGAACAAGGGGTTTGACAGGATATAATACGCCACATGTTCATGCAAAATGAATGTCCTGCGACTCTGGGTGACTACATCGGCACCATCCAGAAGTAGGCCAATGCAATCAAGTCCTTCGAGACTCGCTTTAATCAAAGTAACATCCATCGGCGGGACCCCAACACCATGGACATCGATGCTGTTCATCAGCAACCTTCAGCATATGGAGGAGGGGAAAGGAAAGAGATGTTGGTTAACCACGCATCTCAAATCAACGCTATTGGCTGCTTCAATTGCGGCAAAGACGGTCACCGAGCACGTGACTGTAATGCGGCGTCTACTAGATGCCAAGAATGTGGTTTCTCGCGCGGAGGCCACCGAAAACAGTGCTCAAAATTTGGAAAGAAAACGCGCACCGTGGAGACAACCACGTCATCAAACAACCCCTTTACGAAGCCAGCTGTCAACTGGCAATCTGCAATTCAGGGGATGGACATTGAAGCCGCAAGGGCATATTTCCGTGACATGGAAATAACTTTGGGAAAAGCTGAGTGAGGACCTATTCAGGTAAGGCCCCCTCATCCATGAAGGACGATAATTCTTTTACCTCAGTTTCTTTATGTACTCAATGCCTAGATAGTGCTAGTACAAACTCAGTTTCTTTACCTTATTCCAATAGTTTTAGTCTTCTTGATGATCATGTAATTATAGATAGCGATACTGATAGTTCCTTTTCTTATTCTCCGTCATCTCGTTGTGGTAGCCTACCAGATGACATAACTGAAGCAGCGATCTCGAAAGAGCGTGGTCACCGGGAAGTGACACTTAATTCTGCTTTTAAAAATGAAAAAAAAAATTCCCTTCAAAACCCGATTGACAGGAAAGTGCGGACCTTGAAGCCACTTAGGGAAATCATCCTAAAAATCGAAATAATACAAAAAGACAAAAACATCACAGCTCAAGCCCTACTGAATAGTGGCTCAAATGGAATATTTATTGATATGGAATGGGCAAAGAAAAGCCACATTCCTCTCACCCCTTTGGAGAATGTCATACCTGTGTATAACGTGGACAGCACTATAAACTCCGCTGGTGGCATAGCATACACGTGTAATCTTATTATAGACTACAAGGGACACCGTGAAAAGATAACCGCGGATGTTACCAATCTTGGCCGGAATCAAATGATTCTGGGATACACATGGCTAAGGGACCACAACCCCTCCATAGATTGGATCTCAGGGCATGTACACATGGACAGATGTCCTACGTCATGCAAAGTACTGAATAGTACATATTGTAATTGTATGGAAGAACACGAGAAACAATATATAGCAAACACGTACACAGACCAGTTTACGTTACCTGATCCGAAATCTGAGGACGCATTCAAACTAGTTCCAGAATGTTATAGAGATTACCTAGATGTCTTTTCGGAGAAAGTATCCGAACGCCTCCCTGAACGGAAAGCATGGGACCATGCGGTAGACCTAAAATCCGACTTTGTACCAAAGAAAGGAAGGTTAATTCCGCTAGGACCCGCCGAACAGGATGAAGTCAAAACATTCATAAATGAGCAATTGAAGAAGGGTTACATCAGACCTTCAAAATCACTGCAGACATCTCCGGTATTCTTTATACCAAAGAAGGATGGAAAGAAGCATATGGTCATGGATTATAGATACCTTAATGAAGGCACGGTTAAAAATAATTACCCCCTTCCGTTAATCTCACAAATCATAGATAAATTGAAAGGAGCTAAGCTCTTTACTAAAATGGATCTTCGATGGGGTTACAACAACGTACGCATCAAAGAAGGCGACGAATGGAAAGGAGCCTTCGTCTGCCACCTAGAGGCCTTTGAACCAACCGTTATGTTCTTTGGCATGTGTAATAGTCCTGCCACGTTTCAGCAAATGATGAATGAAATCTTTGTGGACATGGATGACATTGTCATTATTTATATCGATGACTTATTAATCTTCTCGAAGCACATGGATATTAAGAAACATCACGAAGCGGTACGAAAAGTACTACAGAGGCTTCGTGAGAATGATTTATTCATGAAACCATCAAAATGCTTCTTTGAAGTAACAAAAGTAGACATGTTAGGGATGGATGTATCTGCAAACGGGATTTCAATGTCCAAAAACAAACTCGATGGAATAGCCACATGGCCTGTGCCTCACAACGTAAAAGGAGTTCGTAGCTTCTTAGGCCTAGCCAACTTCTATCGGAGATTCATTGAAAATTATTCCCTGATTGCACGACCCTTACATGACTTAACAAAGAAAGATCAACCCTGGTGCTGGGGAAAGGCACAACAACAATTGTTCGATAACTTAAAAAATAGTTTTACGACTGCGCCTGTCTTGGCGTATCCAGATGACATGACCCCTTATCGTGTCAAATGCGACACTTCTGAATTCACCACTGGTGCTGTATTGTCAACCCTTAAAGAAGACAAATGGCACCCCGTCGCATACATGTCTCACAGTATGACTAAAGAGGAAAGGAATTACCCTATTGCCAACAAGGAAATGTTAGCGATTATCCGATCCTTGGAGCAATGGAGACATCACCTAGAAGGAGCCAGACATCAGTTTGAGATCTGGACAGATCATAAAAATCTAATGTATTTTATGAAAGCGCAAGATCTGTCTAAGAGACAAGCTAGATGGGCTCAATATCTCTCTCGATTCGATTATTTATTAGTGAATAAACCAGGTAGCTCAATGGGAAAGGCAGATGCCTTATCTCGGCGAGAAGATCATAGCATAGGAATAGAAAATGACAACAAAAACACTGTTATGATAGATAGTTCAAAAATATGTAGTGTACAAGAAATAGAACTCTTTGATAGGATAAAAATAGCACACGAAAAGAATAAAACAGCAGAAGGATCGACCTTGGAAGATGGATTATGGAAATACGACGGAAAGATATGGGTACCAAAGGAATTGCGCATGGAAGTAATGACACAATTTCATGATCATCCACTCGCCGGACATAAAGGCCTGGATAAAACAAAAGAGCTTCTTTCTCGCTACTATAAGTGGCCTGGAATGAAATCAGATATAGAAACCTATTGCAAATCTTGTGATCGATGTGCTCGAATAAAGCCTTCGAATAAAGCCCCTGCAGGGAAGTTACAACCCTTGCCGATAGCAAATGGACCGTGGAAAGACATGTCAGCTGATTTCGTCACCGGATTCCCGGAATCACATGGATATGATAGCGTGTTGGTTGTAGTGGATCGCTTCTCTAAAGAAGTAGCCTTTATCCCTACAAACAAAACAGTAACAGCTGCTAAAACCACTCAGTTGTACAAAGATTATGTGTGGAAACACCATGGTCTTCTGGAATCAATTGTATCCGATCGTGGTCCGCAATTCACTGGACAAATGATGCTAGATTTACTCAAATTGTTGAAAATTGAAAAGAAAATGTCCACTGCTTATCATCCGCAGACCGACAGACAAACAGAGCGTATCAACAGAGAATTGAACCAATATCTCCGCCTGTTTGCCACGGAAAAGCAATTGCAATGGATGGATTGGCTAGCAATGGCACAATTCAATTTCAACAACACAAAATCATCGTCTACAGGGTTTACACCTTTCCAGTTGACTAAAACATTCACTCCACATATGGGAATAGAACCTAGACAAGTGAAATCGCCTGCTGCAGAAGCATTCGTGTCCGATATGAAAGCAAATTTGGAATCTGCCAAAGCTAATCTTGAATCTACTCGTGCCAAAATGTCACTTCAGGCCAACAAATCTCGATCCAATGCACCTGCTTATGCAATTGGCGATCTTGTTCTCCTGTCTTCGGAACACTTGAAAATAGCAAATAGACCCTCTCAGAAATTGACTGAGAAGTGGATTGGACCTTATCAGGTCACAAATGTGTACATTAACTCGGTGGAATTATTATTCCCCAAGTCTATTACCGCTCGTAACATCGTGAATGTCTCGCGCGTTAAACCATACGTTGAACCTCTTGATGGGCAACCTGTTGTATGGCCTGGTCCTATTTCTGTTGACGATGAAGGTCATGAGGAATTTGAAATTGATTATATTGTGGATTCTCACCCTATTGGTCGCGGTTTCCAATACTTGATTCATTGGAAAGGTTATGATGTTTCTGATCATACCTGGGAAGCCGCCTCCTCTATCGCCGTTCATGGCAAGGATGCTATCGCATTGTTTCATAAGCAACATCCTAGTGCTCCTCGACGACTTAACATGTCTCGGGCCTTGTTTCAGGGCATTTTCAACACCCCTCTTATCAACTTTACTTCCAGGTCTATTGAATACTGATCGATCTGGAATCTCGATCCTGGTTGGGGGGTAATGTTACAACCCTCGATTGCAAACCTAGCTTTAGTGCCCAGCTTATCTTATCTTATCTTATCTAAGCGCGCGCCAATCTTATCTTATCAATCAAGCGCCCAATCTTGTCTTATTGCATCACGTGACTTGGGTCTAGACCATAATGACATCAGACCTCATGGCTAGCGCATGTTGAAAGCATGGTAGCCTCATTGCATAGTTCTAGACCACCGTTCTCATGAGCGTGTGAGTCATTAGTATAGATATGGTAATTAGTCTCACGATACGACATAGCATCAGTAAGCACCGGCCCTAAACTGGCTTCATTGTAAAACACATGTTTTGTAGTATATAGTCAATACCAGTACCAGCCAGACTCCTTAGTCTGTTCTGGTTGATTCCCACCTTAGCAGAGTCCCTTCTAAAAGTCTTAGTATTTGGTGGTGATCTAGTCCATTGCCTGTATAGGTTTTGGCGTTGCCAACACTCATCGAGGAAGGACTTGGTGGCTTTTTGTTCATCAGGGGAAAGAGAGTAGAGTTTCCCTATCTTAGGGATGAAGGTTTCGTCGAGGTTGATGGCATGGTTGTAGGTCTAGGGGGGGGGAAGCGAGAGGACGCTTCTTCTGAGAAGACTGACCTGAACTCGGAGTATTCAGAGGGGAGGGAGACCTTGTGTTTGGATTTCTCAGCTTCCATGGCGAGGTTGGTGGAGGTGGTGAGACAAGCAATGTAGTTGGACCCTTTGGGAATGAACCTAGATCCACATCTCATGATGTGGTTCAAGACTCGGTTTTCCGTGGCTCTCCAAAGGTACTGATCCTCAGTTTCGAATTCAAGGTAATCATAGAGGTTTTTGTTGTGAATGGTGTGCACATTGACGTGCTTGGGGAGTTTTGGGAGGGGGGAAGGTGGTTTCTGGAAATGGGAGTCATGGTGCTGGAGGTCAGCAGTGTGGAGGTGGTAGAGGTGGGTGGACATGTCAGAATCTTCTGAGATGGAGAGAGTCTGGGTTTCCCGGTTGATGACTGGGTTTGTGGCTCATAGCCAGGGGAGTCCTAGGATGGCATTTTCGTTTCCACAGTCCATGATGTGGAAGAGGACTTTCTGGGTGACTCCCTCGATATCAACAAAGAGGGTGGTGGAGAAAAGGATGTCACCTTTCTTGTTAATATATTGGTTGACATTTCGTACTCGGATGGGGGTGTCCAGTCTGGTCCTGGGTAGTCGATGTTTTCAAATGAAGGACCAGTCAATGCAGGAGATTTCTGCACCACTGTCCACTAGGGCGGTGGTTTCAATGGCTTGGAGGTAGTGCGAAGGTACAATGAGACGAATGGGGATCTTCATTGCTTTAGAGGACTTAGATATAAGTACAGGTGCACAGGTAGTAGAGATAGGAGAGCCTTGCATCGAATGAGGTCTCCTCTTTAAAAATCCCAAGAGAAAGTGGTTTTCCCAACAACCTTTTCATCGTCAGAGTCTTCCTCCATGTCTATGAGGGCTGGGATGTCCTCTTATTCGGCTTTAGCGACCCTTTTGGCAAATTGCTTGTGGGAGGAGGTGGCAGGAGTGGCGAAGGCAGAGCAAGAAGAGGCATTGTGGCCAGGCTTCCTGCAGCGAAGGCAAAGGCCTAGTTTGAAGCATTGCTCCCTTTCATCAGGAGTGAGTTTAGCGATTTTTACTGCATCTACATCCATGGCATTGGGGTCCTTCTTCTTAGGAGAGTGAACGGTGGTCTGGAGAACAAAGAGATGAGACTGTCCTTGCCCTCTGTGGAGTTTGGCAGTCATAGCAGCATGATGTTGATAATCGTTAAGTCTCTGGGCATTGGTATACCAATCAGTGACGGTGGTGGGGACTTTCTCCATGAGATAGACTCGTTCAGAGAGGAAGGGGGGAATGCCTGTTGAGAAAAACTGGCAGAGGGTGGCCTCTTCCTTGAGACCGGAGATGGTGACTCGGTTTTGGAATTGGGCAATGTAGAAAGCAAGGGAGGGGGAGAACAACCCGTTCTTCTTGGTTTCCATGCAGAATGAGGAGAGCCAGGTAAGAGTGTTGGCAGCCGAGTTGGAATGCTCGAAAGCCTTCTTGAATTCATCAAAGAAGTCGCTCCAGGTTCCTAGAGACAGGAAGCTGGTGGAGAGTCATTTGGAAGTGAAGGTGTTGGCCCAAGAATAGGCAGTACCCTTCTTCATGAAGGAGAGGGCAAACCCGATCTGCCTCTCGTCCGAATGATAGGTGTCTTTGTTGATAGCGAGGTACCACTGGACAGAGTGTATCCAGGGCATTGCTTTATTCTGGGAACCATCAAAGTCCTCAGGTTGGGCGAGACGGAGTTCTATGACTTTGGAGGAGGACATGATGCAAGGGGGTGGGGGTGGGGGAAGATTAAAGGGTGGTTGTTGAGTGACTGGGGTGGGGGATGGGGGAGTGGATGGTCTAGGGAGGACGAGGGTCGAGGATAGCTAGTGGGCTAGCTCGGTAGAGTCGTCTAGTTCTTGGGTCAAGGGGAGGGTGAGGTCCAGATTGGGATCAGTGTCTTTGTCACTGGCTAGGCAAGGAAGGGACTCAGGGGGAGCTTGACCTTCTCTCCAAGAGGAGGCAGCAGCTAGGGCTCGGTGGGTGGAAGAAACGAAGGGATTTTGCAGGGTGGAAGGAGGATTCCTTCCTTCAGGTCTCGAGTAGGGCTTGGGAGGAATGGTGGAAGCGGTTCACAATGATGGTGACCGAAGGAAAGCTAGAGCTTTTGTTACGACTGGCCCGGGTAGGGTTGGTCACAGACTTGATGGATACTAGAGCAGAGGGTTGGGAGTCCAAAGGTAGACACCTAGGACGATGAAGGATGAGGGAGTCCGAAGGGGAAGGCCTAAGGATGACTAAGGACTAGAGATGCTTAGTGAGCTTCACCATAAAGCGAAACATGAAGACTTGGCTGAGGAGTCCAAATGTTACGTTTCACTGTTTCTTTTCTTCTTTTATGCTTGTTCTCACTACGGACTACCAAGTCTCTGCGTTCGAACCACGCTTAGACCTTTCTTTTCTTCTATGATGACATAATACCCTTAACCACCTACTTAGTCATCATTGCCTTCATTACTCAGCACGCTGCGCATTACTCATCTTCTTTGTAACCATTACTCATCTGTAGTATTCTGACTCATCTTCACACTGCGGATTACTCATCTTCCTTCCACCATGTCCCATGGTGTTCCATCAGCTTAGTCATCTTCATTTCCCTGTACTTATATAAACTCTTCGATACCGTCCGTATTCCCTAAGCTAGATCTCCTTTGTATTTGCATAACTCTCATCAATCTAGCCCATCTTACTCCTTCCCTTCACCGGGTGAATCTCTGCGTGTCTCCGTCCTACACTTGACTGGACGCTAGACTTGTGACACTTCGTTTGATTGTGCCACAGTCGTCTCTACAATCGATAGAATGACTTCTGCGACCACCACCTCAAAGTGGTACTCTCGTCCTTCGTCCACCTTCATCTAACAAAGGCTACGCTCGTCCCTACCCGGGCCAAGCATAACAAAAGATCTAGCTTCTCTTCAACGGTCACCATCGCCATGAACTGCCACCATTTCTCGACCTCCTTGTAACCCTGATCCCCGTCGCTTAAGGCGACAACCCTCTGCCCCATACCCCGTCGAAACCTCACTGGAACCCTCCGCCCACTCCAGCCTCGAGGATAACACTTCGGAGCCTGATATGCTCATCCCTTCCCCCGACAACGAGGATCAAACGTTGTCCTTGTCCCTCCACTTGCGAACCGCTCTTTCCCTACCCCCCAATCCCACTCCTCCTTCACCCACTCCCACCCAACCGCCCCCCATGTCCAAACCTACCGAGCTCCGCATCGCCTCCCCAGAACACTTTGATGGCTCTTATGCCAAATCCATGCCCTGGCTCACCTCTGTTAACTTCTATCTTGAGGTTAACAAAGAAGTATACTCCTCTGACGCAAAGAAAATTGCGTTCGCCCTCTCATTCATGACCAAAGGATCTGCCTCTACCTGGGCCCAAACCTTTCGACAGAACTCTATCGACGACGAGGGAGATATCACTATGGGGACCTTCAAAGACTTTGTAAAGCTCTTCAAAGCTGCCTTCAAGCACCACGACTCGGTTAACAACGCCATCGCCTGGCTTACCACCAAGCGGATGATGCAGAAGAAGAAAGGGGGTCCCTATGAACCCTCTCTCACTGACTATATCGCCCAATTCCACAACAACGTAGCCCAAGCTGAGATCGTCGATCCCAATGTTCTCATCTCGTACTTCGGAGCTGGAATCCCTCCTGCTCTCACCCACCGAATCTACTCCATGGACACAGTCCTAAAAACCATCGACGAATGGTACCAACGCGCCACCCAATACCAAGCCTAGTGGGACACCGCCAACTTGGTAATCTCCCGCTCCCACAACCCCCTTCGCAATACCACCTCTTTCTCTCAACCATCTACACCCTCTGCTACCTGTGACCCGAATGCTATGGACGTGGACGCCATTAAAGTAGGGAAGCTTACCCTGGACAAACGAAAGCGATGCATCGAGAAAGGACTCTGCTTCCACTGCCAAAAACCTGGACATACCAATGCTATCTGCCCCAACTTCACGTCCCCGTCACAACCCCAAAAGAAAAAAGTTCAACGGATTGAAGAAGACCTCCCTAAGCTCGAAGAAGTAAAAAGTGACGACGACGAAGAAACAGTCGGAAGAATTCGCTTCGCCCCTGCTATCAAATGGGATTTTTGAAAAGGAGACCTCGATCAACGCAAGGATCTCCTAGTGCTATGTGTGCCCCTGTAATAGTATCACAATCTGCTAAATCCATGTGCATTCCCCTGCAGCTGGTGGTACCCTCACACACTATGAAAGTCATTGACACCCACGCCCTTGTAGACAGTGGTGCAGATATCTCCTGCATCAACTGGATGTTTGTGCAAAAGCACCAACTCCCTACAACAAAACTCGATGTCCCTATCCTAGTACGAAACGTCAACCAATCCTCCAACAAGAATGGCGAGATCCGTCATACTTGTATCCTCTATATAAACATCGAAGGAATCTCTCAGAAGGTCCTCTTTCATGTCATGTCCTGCGGCAAGGAAAACCTTATCCTTGGCCTCCTGTGGCTCCGCTCCACGAATTCCATCATCGATTGGAAAGCTCAAACACTCTCCATCGACAAATCTTGCGACCAGTCAAAAGACCTATATACCACCTATGTCGCCAACTCGCACCGACACGACTCTTGCTTTCACCCTCCTTCCATCACCCCCTTTAAACCACCACGTCACACTACTATTACTCCCGAGGCTCAGGATAGTCTCCACTCCTACCTGGATTTTAGCGATCCTCACGACTACATCCTTCGAGCTAAGGAAAACAGAACCATTAACCATGTCATCCGTGGAGTATGTCACTTTGCTCCCCTTGGCTCCCCTTTGTGTAGAAAAATCACATCCTCCACCAAACTCGCCGCCACTGCCGAAAAAACGAAACCACCACCCGTTCTTCCAAAAGAATACAAGGCTTATGCCTCGGTCTTCTCTGAAGACACCACCGACCATGTTCCTCCCTCCCGTCCTTATGATCACGAGATCAATCTCAAGGAATCCTTCATTCCCAAAATTGAAAAACTATACCCTCTCTCTTCAGATGAACGCAAAGCTACTGACAACTTCCTAGAAGAAAACCTGCGATCAGGAAAAATCCGCCCCTCGAATTCCCCTCAGGCTTCTCCTTTCTTCTTCGTAAAGAAAAAGGACAGGAAACTGCGCCCCTGTCAAGATTACCGATACATTAATGAACATACCATTCGCGACGCATACCCTCTTCCCCTTATTTCCGACCTAGTCGACAAACTCAAAGATGCCAAAGTCTTCACTAAATTCAACGTCCACTGGGGTTACAACAACGTCTGCATCAAAGACAGACACCAGTGGAAAGCCGCCTTTATTACTCATAAAGGCCTCTATGAACCAACCGTTATGTTCTTTGGCTTGTGCAACTCCTCCACAACGTTCCAACGTTTCATGAATGACTCTTTCTGCGACATGATTGCAGAAGGATGGCTTATCATCTACATGGACGACCTCCTGATCTTCTCTCCTGACAAAGAAACCCACACTGAACATACCAAACGTGTCCTTCAAAGGATGCAAGAACTCGACCTCCGTCTCCGCCTCTCTAAATGCAACTTCACCACGAAGGAAGTTGAGTATCTCGGCATGATCGTCCAACCGGGACAGATTGCTATGGATCCTATCAAACTTGATGGGATCGCCTCGTGGCCCATACCCACTAAAGTTAAGGAGGTCCGCTCATTCCTTGGCTTTGCAAACTTCTATCACCGGTTCATCCCGGACTATTCCACCATTGCTCACCCCCTCCTCGATCTCACCAAGAAAAACCTTGCCTGGTCTTGGACACCCACTTGTGAACAAGCCTTCCAATCATTAAAGCGACTCTTCCTCTCTAAACCGATCCTCAGACTCCCAGACCTCTCCGCCCCCTTCGCCATTGCCACTGATGTGTTCAAATACGCCACTGGAGCCATCCTCCTCCAGACTGACTCTAACGGTGACTGGCACCCCTGCTCCTACTTATCCCAGACATTCTCCCCTGCCGAACGAAACTACGACATTTATGATTGAGAACTCCTCGCAATCATTTGTGCTCTTAAAACTTGGCGCCATTACCTCCATGGCTCCCCCTTTCCCATACAAGTCTTCACTGACCACAAGAATCTCACCTACTTTCGTCAAGCTCAACACTTAAACCGCTGCCAAGCTCGTTGGCTTCTTGACCTTTCCGATTTTGACCTAAAAATTGTCCATGTTGCTGGCAAACTTCTCGCTGGTCCTGATGCCCTCTCCCGTCACTCTGACCTCTGCCCTGACACTCCTGACAATGACAACACGGTTCTTCTTCCCGATTCTCTCTTCGTCCACCTCATCGACTTCTTATTGAATGATGTCATTGCTTCCTCCTCAAAAGACGATCCCCTTGTTTTGCAGGCCCTCCAAGCTTTGGATGGGAAAATACCCTCTGCATTTCGGTCTCGCCTTTCTGACTGGCAATTCACCTCCAGCGTCCTCACCTACAAAGACTGTATCTATGTTCCCCCCGTTGACTCCCTGCGCCACTCAATCCTTGAATGGTGTCATGATCATTTCACCACGGGACATCCTGGCTACTTGAAAACCCGTCAACTTGTAACTGCTGAATTCTGGTGGCCCGGTCTTGCCCAATACGTTCATAAATACGTCGAAGGGTGTGCCTTATGCCAACAGAACAAAGCCAATACCCATCCTACCGTCCTGCCGCTTGCTCCCATCAAATCCATGAGCTCTCGCCCTTTCCAACAAGTTTCCTGTGACCTCATCACCGACCTTCCCCCCTCCTCTGGCTTTGATTTGCTCTTGGTCGTGGTCGACCATGGGCTTAGTAAGGGGGTAATTCTCTGCCCCACAAAGAAAATGATCACCGCTGAAGGTGTGGCATCCCTCTTCTTTCACAAAGTATACACTCGCTTCGGACTCTATGACAAAATTATCTCTGATTGTGGACTGCAATTCGCCTCCGCCTTTGCTCGAGAACTTGGATGACTCTTGGGTTATGATTTGTCCCTATCCATGGCCTATCACCCTCAGTCTGACGGAGAAACAGAGCATGTGAACCAAGAAGTGGAAACATACCTTCGGATCTTTTGCAGAAGCAACCCTACCTCGTGGTCCAACCTGATCTCTCACGCTGAATTCACACACAACCACCGCCCTCATTGCGTCACCAATAAATCCCCCTTTTCCCTAATCCTAGGCTTTGAACCTCGTGCCCTTCCCTCGGTTATCCCCGATACCAACATCCCCGCTGTCGAAACACGTCTCAAAGATCTTGCTGCAGCCCGCGATGAAGCTCTCGCCTCCCATGAATTCGCTAGACAAGTCATGGCCTCCCGTTCCAATCGCCGTTTCACCCCCTTTACCCTCGGAGACAAAGTCTGGCTTGAAGCCAGAAACCTCTGACGCACGATGACTCATACAAAATTTGCCCCTAAATGCGAAGGACCCTTTACTATCACTAAAGTCCTATCGCCGATCACCTACAAACTACGCCTCCCCAAAACGTGGAAGATCCATGACACGTTCCATGCTTCCCTTCTCACACCCTATCACGAAAACTCCGTCCATGGGAAGAACTTCCTGGCCCCACCCTCGGAACTTATAGAAGGGGAAGAAGAATACGAAATAGAACGGATCTTACGCCACTGCGGAACCCTGTCCCGCTGCATGTTCCTGATCCGATGGAAAGGGTACTCGGCTGAAGAAGACTCGTAGATTGCCGAATCAGAGTTGTGGCACGCCAAATCCCTTCTTATGGACTATAAAAAACTTCATCCTCTCACTTTTCCCCTTCCTTCTTCATCCCCATCTTCCTCGACCAAAAAATCACAATGATGTTCTTAACTTTGTCAAAACTCATTATCCATTATGGCCATCGAATTTACTTCATCCACTCCGTCCTCTGCTTCTTCACCCATCTCCTCCTCCTCACCCTTAGATACCACTTCTACTACAGCCGACGCTGGTTGGGGTGATTATTCTGCATCTGGATGGTACGCCCAGGAAGGATTAGTCCCTGTCTCTCCTACCACCACGCCGTCTGCTCGTCTTCCAATACCCATTCTCTCCGTTGATGTTCCCCTCTACGCCAATCGCCTTCGTGACGACTTTCCCGATGAGGAGTATATCCGCCTTATGAACCAATACATCACTAATTCGCGTCTTGCCTCTTCGATTTCTGCCTACCTTGATGTCGGTTGCCCACTCTATGCCCTTTACCGCACATATCTCCAAACAGAACGTCTTACTCCCATCACATCTCATGTCACCATTCAAGCTCATGTCGGCTTCATCGGCTCCCTTCTTTCCACCATCCGTAACGAACTTCAAGGAGCCCTCTCCGTCACTTTATACCAACTCGGAATGGGAGAATTTCTGCTGGACCTGGACCGCTACCTCCTGGAATTGAGCAGGCAGCAATGCATTCCATCCCCTGATACCCCATCAGCATCATCCTCACCACTCGGGTCAGATGAAATACACGCCTTAGATCGAGCAGAAGCCCATTGGACTGGTAACCATGGACGGACCCCCCTCATTAGCTCCCACCCACGTTACCACGAAGCATGTTTCCATTGCCACCGCCTAGGTCACAGACGTAACGACTGTATGTTCTACCAATGCCCCACTTGCCTGCGCTGGCGACCAGGCCATAACCAAGGACGTTGTCCTCTCAGACACCCTCCTGGCATTCCCTCTCCTGCTTCCTCTCCAGTTCCCTCCCCTCAATCCTCTTGGTCTTCTCGTTCCAACCGCTCACGACAATCCAATCGTATGCGTCCTGTTCCTCCCCCCTGCCGACGCCGCTCCCCGTCTGAGGATGACACTGCCTACACCAATGTCACTGGCTCTCCAGGCCCCTCCTATGGAGACTTCTAGTCCTTCGCTGGTAGCTTGGACGTAGTAAGGGGGTAATGTTATGTTTCACTGTTTCTTTTCTTCTTTTATGCTTGTTCTCACTACGGACTACCAAGTCTCTGCGTTCAAACCATGCTTAGACCTTTCTTTTCTTCTATGATGACATAATACCCTTAACCACCTACTTAGTCATCATTGCCTCCATTACTCAGCGCGCTGCGCATTACTCATCTTCTTTGTAACCATTACTCATCCGCAGTATTCTGACTCATCTTCACACTGCGGATTACTCATCTTCCTTCCACCATGTCCCATGGTGTTCCATCAGCTTAGTCATCTTCATTTCCCTGTACTTATATAAACCCTTCGATACCGTCCGTATTCCCTAAGCTAGATCTCCTTTGTATTTGCATAACTCTCGTCAATCTAGCCCATCTTACTCCTTCCCTTCACCGGGTGAATCTCTGTGTGTCTCCGTCCTACACTTGACTGGATGCTAGACTTGTGACACTTTGTTTGATTGTGCCACAGTCGTCTCTACAATCGATAGAATGACTTCTGCAACCACCACCTCAAAGTGGTACTCTCGTCCTTCATCCACCTTTGTCTAACAAAGGCTACGCTCGTCCCTACCCGGGCCAAGTGTAACACCAAAGGGGAAGGCCTAAGAACGATGAAGGACTTTGGGTTGAAGAGCACACGCTCAGAGGGACAGAGGATTAGCTTAGAAGCGAATGGATTCAAGGGGGAATTGAGTAGCTCTAGCTTAGTGTTACAGGATGGATATCTAGGGTTTATATACTCAGGGAATGGAAGGTCATAGAACATGACTGAAGGGTATGTGTCAGCCGCAGTATGAATGAGTCATGAAGACTGCAGATGAGTAATGGTACACTAAGCAGGGCAAAGGGGAATGAGTAATCCGCAGTATGGAATGAGTTAAGAAGACTGTGGATGATGCAATGCAATGAGTAAGCATTAATAAGAGAGATGAGTAATCCGCAGTTATAGATGAGTCAGAAGACTGCGGATGATGTAGCATAATGAGTAAGCTGATGACGAAGCAAGTGAGTCATCATGAGTAATGAGAATTAGTAATAGCCCAGGCCAGCAGGGCAAAGGGGAAAGGGCAAAGGGAAACGAAAAGGAACAAAGAGGAGTGCAAGGGGAGTTCCCAGGAGTAGGGAGAGACCAAGGGAAGTCACGGTGAGCGCAGGAGAACAGAGGGAAACAAAGGGAAAGGGAAAGGATAGTCCAGGAGAGGTTTGAGCATAGGACTTGGTAGTCTGGAGCAAGAACCGAAGAGAAGAGAAAAGGGAAAAGAAACAATGGATCATAACAGAAGAGGGGCTGATTGCCAAAGAGATCAAAGGTACAGTCAAGTTTGGAGGAGGTTCACTTATAGTATAGGGCTGCATAGGATGGAATGGAGTGGGAATCTTAAGTGAGGTTGAAGGAAGGATGAATGCTGAACAGTATGTGGAGATCTTGGAGCAGGAGCTGCTTCAGAGGATGGAGAATTCTGGAATTTCAGAGGAAGATCTTATCTTTCAGCAGGATAATGATCCCAAGCATACCTTTAGAAGAGCTCAAGCATGGTTGTATGAACAAGAGATCAAGCTTCTGGACTGGCCTGCACAGTCTCCTGACCTCAATCCCATTGAACACACCTGTAATCATCTCAAAAGATGCCTCTCAGCCTATGAAACTGCACCTACTGGAGTTCATCAGTTATGGGAAAGAGTAGTGGAGCATTGGGGTAAGGTTTCTGTGGAACAGTGTCAGAAGTGGATAGAAAGCATGCCCAGAAGGATTGAAGCAGTTGTAAAGGCCAAGGGAGCTTATACCAAGTACTAGATATCCAAAATTTTATAAAGTCAAAAAACTGTCCCAATGAGCTGACATTTTGAAATAGCTGCCATCCCTTTGAATGTTAACTAAATATATTCATTATTTGATCAGTGGGAAGCCAGGAGTCAGTACTCCATTTGATACACTAACAACCTTAGGGCTAGTATTAGAAGCATTGTGTTCAGGGATGAATACTCTCAAATCGCTAAACATTGGGACAGATTTTTGAGCCACTGTATAACTCGAGATTCACATGTACAAGAATAGATACATATATATCTCACACATATTTAGATGACATAACATGTATATAAGCTCTGGTTTCAGAATAGACAACAGAGACTTTTCCTTGCCCTCTAAACTCTTGCATCACCCAGCATACTAAGCTACTAACTGAGTGAGTATAGCCTTTATCCTTATTCCTCTGTAGCCCCTGTCCGGGAATGCTCAATTAGCTCCTGCTGCCTTCGACAGGTTATGAGCCCTGCCAGCAGTCAACAGCATGATTGACTTACAGTCTCACATGTGGATAAGGCTACTGGTGAAGTCTCACTTTTAAGCAATGATAAAATAACAATCAAGCACATATGCACTCTCATAACTCCCTGTGAGGGAAAGATGGGCCACACCAGGTCACATCCCAACTCAGTTAATTTTTTACTGAATGAGCTTTACTCAGATACTGTAGCAAACACTATTGAGTAATTCTAAAATAGGGTGCTAGAAGGAGAGGGGGATATGGCCAGCAGTATAGAGGCCCAATAGAGGATAAGGGCTTGAAGATAAGAGTGAATACTCACTATGGAGCACTAGAATCTCAGGAAAGGTTAAGAAGACTAGCAGCACCACTTAAGGAACAGCAAAGCACTAATGAACCAAGAGAACTAGACTGGGGAGTCTAGCTCACAGATGGCACTCTATATATACTATCAAGGATCGTGCACAGACCATGTAACTACTGTCTACCCTAAAGTACATGAAGGTACTATGAGAATCAAGGCTATGTACCATGACGTGATCCATGAGGCAAGGCAGTGGGCCATGAGGCCAGAGTCTAGGGCATGACATCAATCTAAAGAATTAACAGGCAGTAGAAGAGTTGAAAATTTGGGCCAATGCTTATTTCATCTATTTTGCTTTTTTTGCCTTTTTTTGCTTGAGAGCACTCATTTTGCTTCATTTGCTTTGTCTCACATGTATTTTCTTTTTGGGCCTGTATAACCTGAACTGACCATTGTCATCATCCCAGTGTCAACACTCCAAAAGAATTACTCTGTGGCTGACTATCACTGTTAGTGAGTTCTGTATCTATAATCTGATCAAGCTCTTCCTTGATGTGTATTGGACTTATTCCATCACTCTTGCCAGTGGTAAGTTCTGTACATATATTGAAAACTCATGTCTGATTATGATCTGTTGACAGTACTGGTATGTA
The DNA here is from genome assembly GCA_038090415.1 of Rossbeevera mucosa. Classification (NCBI taxonomy): domain Eukaryota; kingdom Fungi; phylum Basidiomycota; class Agaricomycetes; order Boletales; family Boletaceae; genus Rossbeevera; species Rossbeevera mucosa. The sequence goes on along the minus strand of JBBPMR010000580.1, from coordinate 60 downwards.
CAGTTCTTTCTGGCATATAGACTGATGTGTATTTTGATACAGATAACCTTTGGACTTTAT
>JBBPMR010000579.1:0-17718 GCA_038090415.1 Rossbeevera mucosa | reverse complement strand
TGACAATGATGACGATGCGGTACAAAAAGCGCGAGACCAATTGCGGGAGTTGTCAGACTGGGATACTCGCCCGAGTGGGCTACTGTCTCAGCTTGGGTTGTCGCTACTTGATCGGTTCAAACGCAATGGCATACTTGCTGATATACACGAAGCAATTTGGATCTTTTGGGACGCTATCTGTCTGACACCCTCCGGCCATCCAGACAAGCCAGTTTTCGAAAGCCTGTTTCTGAGCATCTCCCCAGCTCCAGGGTTGATCCTTTTTAGTTAGTTCATGCAGTGGTGCTGCCATCGAACTATAATCTTTTATAAATCTTCTATAGAAGTTGGCCAGCCCTAAGAAGCTTCTAACTCCTTTGACGTTTGTGGGTGCTACCCACTCTGTAACTCCTTTCACCTTGGTAGGATCCATTGAGATCCCTTCTGTTGATACTATCATGCCCAGCATGTCAACTGACTTCTGCTCGAATGAGCACTTTTCTGGTTTTACAAATAAATCATGTTTATGTAGGCGTGCCAGCACTTCCCGAACAATTTTTCTATGTTCTAGAATGTCTCCAGATTTAGTAAAGATCATGAGATCATCGATGTATATGATTACAACATCAGGCATGTCGGCGAAGATCTCGTTCATCATCTGTTGAAACGTGGCAGGGGAATTGCACTGCCCAAAGAACATTACTAGTGGTTCAAATGCGCCCCTATGACACATGAATGCTCCTTTCCACTCATCTCCTTCTTTGATGCAGACATTATTATAGCCCCATCGCAGATCCATCTTGGTAAATAACTTAGATCCCTTTAGCTTATCAATAAGCTGTGATATTAGAGGCAAAGGGTAGTTGTTCTTTATCGTCCCTTCGTTAAGATAACGGTAGTCCATTACCATCCTCTTTTTTCCATCTTTCTTCGGGATGAAGAACACCGGCGACATCTGTGGTGACTTCGAAGGCCAAATATAGCCTTTGCTCAATGGATCATTGATAAATGCGGAAACTTCCTCTTATTCCTGAACAGAGGTAGGAATGATTTGTCCTTTCTTAGGTACGAAATCGGGCTTGAGATCTATGGCATGATCCCAGAGTTTCCTTTCCGGCATTCTTTCACTCACCTTCTTCGAGAAGACATCAAGATAATCATGGCACCATTCAGGTATCAACTTAAAAGCATCCTCAGGTTCGATATTGGATGCAGAAGTGGTCCCCGGACCATCCTCTATCGAATCGTTTTTCATGATTTTCTGGACGAGGTATCCCTATTCGTCCTCCTTTTGATCCCAGCTCAGCTGAAGATTACGACAGTCACCCGGGCATCGGTTAAGCTGTACCGTGCCATGTTCCCAATTGATCATGGGGTTGTGATGGACTAACCAGTTATGTCCTAATATCATCTGGTTCTTTCCCAGATTGGTTACTTCTGCTATCATCTTTTCCAGGTGGTTCTGATATCTGACCACGATCTCGGCTTTATACTGGATACTGCCGGCAGCATTATGTGATCCATCCACGTTGTACATCTATACTTCACGATCTAGCTTCTTTAGCTGAATCTGGTTTTTCTTGGCCCATTTTAGATCAATGAAAGTGCCGTTAGCGCCACTATCCAACAGTGCAATTGCTGACATCTTTTTCTGTTTTTGTTTTATTTCTATTTTTATGGTGAGCTCTCGTTTTGGATTGATGGTCCTGACGAGTCTTTCTTCTGGGCTAAGAAGCTCTTTTTCTTTGGTACACACGGAATTAAGCACCCTTTCCCGAGGGTCATGCTCTTCTGAGAACGCCGCATCAGTTACTGTGATTTCTGGTAGGCTACCACATCGAGAAATCTGTGAAAAATCTATGAAATTGTCTGATATGTAATTACTATCTAAGGCCATTCTAGCTAACTATCTCATATCATAAAGGGGTTCTTTTTCTTTTTCTTTTTCTTCTTTTGTTATGCTACATATTACAGGGGATCTATCTAGAATTTCAAAATCAGATAAAGGAAACGAGCTAGCACTATCTTGGCGTTGAGCTCTCAAAGAAGAAGCGAAATCACTATCTACACCTAATCTACTATTTTCTGTGTGTGAGCTACTGCCCAGTGAACTCATGCATTTTCTTTTCCCTGCTCCAATGCTTCTTTTACTATCCTGGCAATCCTTGTGTCCAGGCTCTCTTCTTCTTCTTTCTCTTTCCCTTTGTTTGATGTCACAGTTGTCTCTGCAGTGCGAATCTTTCACTTAGAACAGTCCTGACGGTGGAAGCCGCCGAACCATCCACATTCTACACATTTGATCTTAGAAGCCCTGCACTCCTTCGATCGGTGACCCTTTTTGCCACAGTTCAAGCAGCCCTGAGCACTGCCTGCCATGGAGACGGTGTCTATCTCCATTGCATTCGGATCCCTTTCCCTTTTTGAGCTATAGGGTGTAGGAACCTTACTACAAGTCTCAAAGGACTCGATTGCTTTGGCGTATTCTTGTATTACCGCGCAGTACATAGGTACTGTCGGCTGCTGTTGTTTATCTAAAAATATGGGCTTCATTACTTCGGCCCGGATCTGCTGCTCTAGGAGCGCTATCCCCATGGCGTCCCCACAATTCACCTGGTCGAAGTTGGCGATCCAGTGAGTGAGAAACGTTTGTGTGTGTTCCTTAAGTCCTTGTTTCATGGACATTAGCTGACGAATGGCCAAGTCCTTCTCATTTCCCATAGTGAACCTTTGGCGAAGGTTCCTTTCTATTTCAGCCATGTTGGGCCAGTTGTAGTTTGGAGCCTTAGTTTTCTTTAGCTCATTATGAGCCCAGGCTCCCACACCATTTTCGTCTTTTTCTTTTGTTGATCCAATCCAGATCAACACGGCATATGTTCGGTGTTCATCTTTTGGGTATGCCTTCCAATTCATCTTGAGGTAGACTTCCATTTTGGTCCACCATTCTTCGAAGCAACTATAAGCTCCGTTAAAGTTACCAGAGTCAGGAACAATGGTAACTTTCTTGTTGACAGTTGTAGAGACTGTCCCTCTATCTACGGCCTTGCTGGCCTCCTCGGCTCTTGTCCTCACGATGTCGACAGAGTCTTCGGCTCTTCCGAGTCGGTCCTTCAATGTGTGGTTCTCTGCCACGACTTCGTTTACTTTGGCGTTGAGCTGCTGAATGAGTTGCAGCAACTCTTCCATCGAGGTCATCAAGATCTATCTGTTCTTGGGGAGGAGGCGGCGGGTGTTGGATTATGAATTCGGCTACTCCTTTGTAACCATGTGGTTCGTAGTTCTGGGTGACCGGGGGTCCTTGGCCAATCAGAGATTTTCTAAATGTGGTTCTTAGCCAAGAAGGCCACTGATCTAATTCTTCGAGATTACTAAGGGGTACTGGTTCGAAGATCTTGATTGTATCGTTGACTGGGTGTGGGGGAATGTATTGTTCAGATTCTACTCCGAAGTTACTACAAATGAATTCTACTAAGTCCCCGTTGAACTCCAGTTTGCTACCTTTATTCGGTGATACTCATGAAGAGACCAACAATGAATACTTCACTTGGATGATACTCACGGAGAGACCAACAACCAAATGGAAAACCTAAAAAAAAGAAACGCAGTGTCATGAGCACCGCCTGCTTGTTGGCACAAGTCAAAGGAACCGGATTTGCCTGGCTATGGCACAGATTTAGGTCTGTAAGCCTGCAAATCTTATGGAAGAAATCGCGATTCCGTCTAGCTTGATATTGGGTCTAGATTCTGTGACAGCCTCTCGTCCTGCCAATCTGCGAGTAGTGCACTATCTCGGGTCCTAATGGTCCCAGCAACTTTATCCTTACTTACACTGAAAGGGAATCTGTACCAAATAAATTTGATACCACCAATCGGATCATGCTGGACAAGCGTATTTTCAGCAGTGGGGAACTGGTTGCTTTCCAGTGACGGTAACCTGGTCAAGGGATTCCGTTTTACTTCTGGTAGTATGAAGGGTTCCCCTTAACTCTGGGGTCCGAGTATAACACAGCAGGTAAGACACTAGTCTTGTTCTAATGAAGGCGACCTTTGCAACGCTTAGGTGCTGTGCTCCACTAAGAACTTAACTAGGAAAAAGAGTTGTTGAAAGGGTATTCCAACGAGAACAAGACTGGCTTGTTCCATTGCTGCATTCAAGTATTTATACTACTGATACATGCGCACAGACCAAGCTGTGTCTGATCTACCCTAAACTACATGTGTCTACAATGAGGCAAGGCTATGCTTACCATAAGGCTAAAGTGAGGCAAGACTATGCGGAATGGAAGAGAAGCATGCCTTGCGCTGAATGCGTGTAAGTCTAGACTATGATGTCATATTATGTAATGCGGTGCTGGATAAGATAAGATAAAGGACTGAGCGCCTGTACTACATTTAGAGCGCTCTGGACTTGTCGAAAAGAAAAGAAAAGAAATAGGTGCTATAGGCGCTTAAGTAAAAAGTAAGGGCGACTAGCCTGGATTCGCAACAGTGTTGGTGAACAACTCCTTATTTGCTTCCTGGAAGACCAGCATCTTGGTCCACCATTCGTCAAATTTTTGATAGGACCCATCATAGAGGCCGGGGTCCAGGATAATCTCAGCTCTTTTTCCCTTGTAGCCGGCAGGACCATTGTGGGCGGGTGCTAGATCTAGTCGATCGTGGGCTTCCTGGGCCTGGACTTCTGCGGCAGCGGCATGCTCTTCAGACAGCTGCAGTGCTAGTTGTATTTGCTGCATTTGTTGGAGCAGCTGTTGCATCTGGGCGGCCATATCTGACCTTGAGGCAGTGGACGCACACGCAGTCGGGGTAGGCAATCTGCTGTGGTGGGATGGGCCAGACAGGTCCATGCTGTATTCGGACATTATTGTTTTTGAGGGGCTCGGTTATGATGAAAGGATCGTCGTTCGGATCGTATTCGATTTTAGGGGTGATAGATTCCTGTTTAATTTTGGGGGTTGGAGATGATACTAGTCGGGCGAAGTTTATGGAGTATCCATAATTTTCGGAAAATTGAATGAACACTATTTTGACCAATGTGATGCTCACGTAGAGACCAACTTTCGGTTACTGTATCTTGTTATCAGGGGGGATCTCACGAAGAGTCCTTCTCAGCCTAATCGATCGATCTGTAAAAGCAATACCAGGGTACACGAGCCCCAGACGCGTGCTGAAGGCGATTGTTGAAAGGAACCGGGTATGCCTGGCTATGGCACAGTTTTAGCACTATAAGGCTGCAAGTCTTATTTATACTAGAAGAAGCTTGTAATTCTAGTCTTTTGCGACAATCCATGCAGTGAGCTGCTCTCCCTCGAATGGGAACTACTGACTCGCAAAGCGAATGTGTAAAGCGTTACTATGAAACACAGTTTGGCCCTAGTTGTGTTCTAGGCAGGGGTAAGATCCTGAGTTGCTATCCAAGCACGGTTGTTTTACACCCAAGCGGTGTGGACAAGACCAATACGAGTAACGAGCAAAGTACAGCGCAATTAAGGCCTCAAGGAGTGGTAGTCAGTGGTGCGATGGTAAGGCAGTCGCGGGCAGTGGTGAGGTAGTAGAACGAGTCTGTTCTTATGTTGGCAACGCCAAAACCTATACAGGCAATGGACTAGGTCACCACACAATACTAAGACTTAGAAGGGGAACTGCTGAGGCGGAAAATCAACCAGAACAGACTGGGGTGTCTGGCTGGTGTGCTCGATTATATATACTACTGTACACGAGGATTACATGAGGCCAGTTTAGGGCCGGTGCTTAGTGATACTATGACGTAGCGTGAGACTATCTACTATATAAAGACTAATGACTCACATGCTCATGAGAATGGTGGTCTAGAACTATGCAATGAGGTTACCATGCCTTAAACATGCGCTAACCATGAGGTATGATGTCATATGAGTCTAGACCCCAGTCACATGATGCAATAAGATAAGATTGAGCGCTAAAATAATGATAAGATTGGCGCGCGCTTAGATAAAATAAGAATGGGCACTAAAGCTAGAGTTGCAAACGAGGGTTGTAACACACCCATCCCAATGGCCAGCAGCTGTTGTGTGCACATCATCCACACACACTTACATTGACACATGCGTCGCTTTCAGCGCCACACCTTCAGCAGGCAGCTACAGACACCTGGCAGATGCCGCAACAGAGATCTTTCGATTTCTCAGAATCAGACCCTTGGACAAATGGGTAGATGACCACGTGTTCTTTCACATACCAACCAAGTACATTGCTAACTACAACTGACTACGGGCAGTGCTCGCCAGCCAAATCAGCAAACAAGGATGACAGAAACAGGGAAGTTGAATCTGGTTTCAAGGGATTCAGACCCAAGACGGAAACACCAAGGAATTCAATGAGACCTGTGCACACTCCATCATTGATCATTCAAGCTCCCCAGCCACAAGCTGTTCCCAACACGACTCAAATCTCGCCTATGCCCTATGCGACATCAATGAAATATCTGAATGACTAGGCATCCTCTGGGAACTCTCAAAGGATCAACCATTCAGCCACTCAACAACGTACATCGGGTTTGTATGGAATCTACACGACTGGACTGTTTCACTGAGCCCTCAGAAAACGGACAAGTATCTGAAGGCCATTGAGGTGTTATGATTCATTCTTTTTCTCTTCACTTCTTTGCTTTCACTATGTTCCCCTAGTCACTACGTTCAACCACATCTTGACTATTCCTTTTATTTCTTTTCACTTGTTCCTCTTAGTCACTGCGTTCAACCTTACCGTGACTACTCTTGTTCTTCTCATCCTTAGATCTATCTTGGGACTACCGAGTCACTGTGTTCGAACAACACCTTGACTATTCTTTTCTTCATGATGACTACTACCTATCTTCACTCCATTACATCCTAGTCCTAGTCATCACTTCCTCTATCCGCTTACTTACCTTTTACTTATAACCCCATCATCCTCTGCCATAGTCCCTAAGCTAGATCTCCTCTTACCTCTGTATTCCTTTGTACCTCCGTACCCTAGTCAATCTAGCCAACCTTGCTCCTTCCCTTCACCAGGTGAACCTCTGTGTGTCTTCGTCCTACACTTGACTGGATGCTAGACTCGTAACACTTCACTTGATTGTGTTACAGTCGTCTCTACAATCGATAGAACGACCCCTGCGACCACTACTTCTCTGTGGTAACCCTTTGTCCCTCACCCCCTTCGTTACTCAGAGGCTGCGCTCGTCCTTACCCAGGCCAAGCATAACAAAAGATCTAGCTTCTCTCTTACAGTCACCATCGCCGTGAACCGCCCACCATTTCTCGACCCCCTCATAACCCAGACCCCCGTCGCTTAAGGCAGCAACCATTAGCTCCCTACCTTGTCGAAACCTCACCAGAACCCTCCGTCCACTCCAGCCTCGAAGATAACTCTTCAGAGCCTGATATCCTCATCCTTTCTCCCGAAGACGAGGATCAAACGTTGTCCTGTTCCTCCACTTGCGAACTGCTCTTTCTCTACCCCCCGATTCCACTCCTCCTTCTCCCACTCCCGTCCAACTGCCCCCCATGTCCAAACCCACCGAGCTTCACATTGCCTTCCCTGAGCACTTTGATGGCTCTTATGCCAAATCCATGCCCTGGCTCACCTCTGTTAACTTCTATCTTGAGGTTAACAAAGAAGTATACTCCTCCGATGTGAAGAAAATCATGTTTGCCCTCTTGTTCATGACCAAGGGGTCCGCCTCTACCTGGGCCCAAACCTTTTGCCAAAACTCTATCGACAATGATGAAGATATCAAGATGGGGACTTTCAAAGACTTCATTAAGCTCTTTAAAGCCGCCTTTAAACACCATGACTCCGTCAACAACACCATCACCTGGCTCTCGACCAAGCGGATGACTCAGAAGAAAAAGGGAGGATCTTATGAACCCTCTCTTACTGAATATATTGCCCAGTTCCGCAACAATGTCACACAAGCAGAGATCGTTGACCCTAATGTCCTCATCTCATACTTCGGAGCCGGAATCCCTCCAGCTCTCACCCGTCGAATCTACTCTATGGATACTGACTGTTCCAAAGACCATCGATGAATGGTACCAATGAGCTACTCAGCACCAGACCCAATGGGATACCACCAACCTCATAATCTCTCGCTCTCATAACTCCCTTCGCAACACTACCTCCTTCTCCCAACCATCCACCACCTCTTTTACCCGCGACCCAAATGCTATGGATGTAGATGCTGTTAAAATAGGGAAGCTTACCCTGGAAGAACACAAACGATGCATCGAGAAAGGACTCTGCTTCCGCTGCCGAAAACCTGGGCATATCAACACTGCTTGCCCGAACTTTGCATCCACGTCCCAACCTCCAAGAAAGAAGGTCCAACATGTCGAAGAAGACCTTCCTAAGCTTGAGGAGGTGAAGGATGATGACGAAGATGAGACGGTTGGAAGAGTTCACTTTTCCGCCGCTACCCAATGGGATTTTTGAAGTGGAGACCTTGATCAATGCAAGGATCTCCTAGTGCTACGTGTGCCCCTGTAATAGTATCGCAATCTGCTAAATCCATGCGCATTCCTCTGCAGCTTGTGGTCCCCTCACACACTATGAAAGTCATTGACACGCATGCCCTTGTAGACAGTGGTGCAGATATCTCCTGCATCGACTGGATGTTTGTGTGAAAGTACCAACTCCCAACCACCAAACTCGATGTCCCTATCCTCATACGCAACATCAACCAATCCTTGAACAAAAATGGCGAAATTTGCTATACCTGTACCCTCTACGTCAACATCGAAGGGATCTCCCAAAAGGTCCTCTTTCATGTCATGTCCTGTGGCAAGGAAAACCTCATCCTTGGCCTCCCTTGGCTCCGCTCCACCAACCCAGTCATTGACTGGAAATCTCAAACGCTTACTATCGACGAATCTTGCGATCAATCGAAGGATCTATATACCACCTATGTTGCTGACTCCCATCGTCACAACTTGTGCTTCCGTCCCCCATCCAATGCTCCGTTTAAACCTCCTCGCCATACAACTATCACTCCCGATGCTCAGGATCGTCTACACTCCTACATGGACTTCAGTGATCCCCACGACTATATCCTTCGAGCTAAGGAGAATAGAACCATCAACTGAGTTATCCGAGGGGTCTGTTGCTTCGCCCCTCTCGGCTCTCCCCTATGCAGAAAGATCACCTCCTCCATGGAACTCGCCGCCACTGCCGAAAAGGCCAAACCACTTCCAACCCTCCTGGAAGAATACAAAGCATATGCCTCGGTCTTCTCTGAGGACACCACTAACCACGTTCCTCCCTCTTGCCCTTACGATCACAAAATCAATCTTAATGAGTCCTTTGTCCCAAAGATCAGGAAACTCTACCCCTTATCCCCAGACGAACGCAAAGCAACCGACGATTTCCTTGAGGAAAATCTTCACTCAGGAAAAATCTGCCCTTCGAACTCCCCCCAGGCCTCTCCGTTCTTCTTTGTAAAGAAAAAGGATGGCAAACTTCACCCATGCCAAGACTACCACTACGTTAACGAACACACTGTCCGTGATGCATACCCCCTCCCACTCATCTCTGATCTAGTAGACAAGCTGAAAGATGCTAAGGTCTTTACCAAGTTCGACATCTGCTGGAGCTACAACAACGTCCGTATCAAAGATGGACATCAGTGGAAGGCTGTGTTTATCACCCACAAAGGGCTCTACGAACCAACCGTCATGTTCTTTGGCTTGTGCAACTCCCCTGCCACATTCCAACGTTTCATGAATGACTCCTTCTGAGATCTGATTGCAAAAGGATGGCTCATCATTTACATGGACGATCTCCTCATTTTCTCTCCTGATGACACTACTCATATGGAGCATACCAAATGAGTCCTTCAAAAGATGCAAGAACTTGACCTTCGTCTCCGCCTCTCTAAATGCCACTTTGCTACCAAGGAAGTCAAGTACCTTGGCATGATCGTCCAACCTGGACAGATCGCTATGGACTCCGTCAAGCTCGATGGGATCGCCTCTTGGCCCATGCCTATGAAAGTCAAGGAAGTTCGCTCCTTCCTTGGCTTTGCCAACTTCTATTGCAGGTTCATACCGGATTACTCCACTATCACCCGCCCACTTCTTGACCTTACCAAGAAAAACCTCGCCTGGTTGTGGTCTCCGGCCTGTGAATAGTCATTCCAATCACTCAAACAGTTATTCCTCTCGAAACCCGTCCTGCGACTCCCTGATCTCTCCGCTCCCTTTGCCATCGCCACCGACGCCTCCAAGTATGCCACCGGAGCGATCCTCCTTCAGACTGATTCAAATGGTGATTGGCACCCCTGTTCCTACCTATCCCAGACATTCTCCTCCACAGAATGAAACTACAATATCTACGACCGCGAACTGCTCGCTATCATCCGCGCACTCAAGGCATGGCGACATTACCTCCATGGCTCCCCTTTCCCAGTACAGGTCTTCACGGACCATAAGAACCTCACCTATTTTCACCAAGCCCAACATCTTAACCGCCGACAAGCTCGTTGGCTTCTTGACCTCTCTGACTTTGATCTCAAAATCGTCCATGTCGCTGGAAAACTCTTTGCTGGTCCCGACGCCCTCTCTCGCTGCTCTGACCTCTGCTCTGATGTTCTGGACAATGACAACATGATCCTCCTCCCTGACTCCCTCTTTGTCCGTCTCATCGACTTCTCACTGAATGATCTTATCGCCTCTTTCTTGAAAAACGATCCCCTCATTTTGCAGGCCCTCCAAGCATTGGATGGAAAAATTCCCCCTGCATTTTGGTCTCGTCTCTCCAACTGGCAATTCAATTCTGGCATTCTCACTTATAAAGACCATGTCTATGTTCCCCCTGTCGACTCCCTCCATCGCTTCATCCTTGAGAGATGTCACAACCATCTCACTGCCGGCCACCTTGGTTACCTTAAAATTCGTCAGCTTGTCGCGGCCGAATTCTGGTGGCCAGGTCTTGCCCAATACATGCGCAAATACGTTGAAGGCTGTGCCCTTTGTCAACAGAACAAAGTGAACACCCATCCTACTGTTCCTCCGCTCACCCCCATCAAATCCTCCTATTCCTGTCCTTTTCAGCAGGTCTCTTGTGACCTCATCATCGACCTCCCATTGTTACGTTTCATTGTTTCTTTTCTTTCCTTCACTTGTTCTCACTATGGACTACCAAGTCTCTGCATTCGAACCACGCTTAGACCTTTCTTTTCTTCTATGATGACATAATACCCTTAACCACCTATCTTAGTCATCATTCCCCCATTACTCAGCATGCTGCGCATTACTCATCTTCTTTGTAACCATTACTCATCTGCAGTATTCTGACTCATCTTCATTTCCCTGTACTTATATAAACCTTTCCATACTGTCTGTATTCCCTAAGCTAGATCTCCTTTGTACCTCTCTGCTCTCGTCAATCTAGCCCCCTTGTCTCTTCCCTTCATCGGGTGAACCTCTGCGCATCTTCGTCCTACACTTGACTGGACGCTAGACTAGTGACACTTCTCTTGATTGTGTTCACAGTCGTCTCTACAATCGATAGAACGACCCCCGTGACCGCCACTTCTAAGCGGTATCTTTCACCCTTCGTCTACCTTTCATCTAACAAAGGCTGCGCTCGTCCCTACCCAGGCCAAGCATAACAAAAGATCTAGCTTGCCTTCTACGGTCACCATCGCTGTGAACCGCCCATCATTTCTCGACCACCTCGTAACCCTGATCCATGTCGCTTAAGGCAGCAACCCTCTGCCCCATACCCTGTTGAAACTTCGCCTGAACCCTCTGTCCACTCCAGCCTCGAAGATAACCCTTCGGAGCCTGATATCCTCATCCCTTTCCCCGAAGACGAGAATCAAACGTTGTCCCTGTCCCTCCACTTGCGAACTGCTCTATCCCTACCCCCCGACCCCACTCCTCCTTCTCCCACTCCCATCCAACCGCCCCCCATGTCCAAACCAACAGAACTTCGCATTACCTCCCCCGAACACTTCGATGGCTCTTATACCAAGGCCATGCCCTGGCTTTCTTCGGTTACCTTCTATCTTGAAGTTAACAAAGAAGTATACAACACCGATGCAAAGAAGGTCACCTTCGCCCTCTCCTTCATGACCAAAGGGTCTGCCGCCACTTGGGCTCAAACCTATCGGCAGAACTCCATCAATACCGATGGGGATGTTACCATTGGAACCTTCAAAGACTTCCTGAAGCTATTCCAAGCCACTTTCAAACACCACGACACCGTCAACAATGCCATCGCCTGGCTTTCCACCAAACGGATGACTCAGAAGAAGAAAGGAGGACCCTTCGAACCATCACTCACCGAATACATTGCCTCATTCCGCAACAATGTTGCACAGGCCCAGATCGTAGACCCCAACATCCTAATCTTGTACTTTGGAGCTGGAATCCCACCTGCCCTCACTCGTCGAATATATTCTATGGACACAGTTCCTACCACCATCGACGACTGGTACAAACGTGCCACTTAATACCAGTCCCAATGGGATACCACCAACCTTGTAATCTCCTGCTCACACAATCCCCTCCGAAATGTCACCTCGTTCCAGCACTCCTCCTCCTCCACCCCAGCCTGTGACCCTAATGCCATGGATGTAGACGCTGTTAAAATAGGGAAACTTACCCCAGAGGAACACAAATGTTGCATCGAGAAGGGCCTCTGCTTCCGCTGCCGAAAACCAGGACACACCAATGCCGCTTGCCCCAACTTCACGTCCCCTTCACAATCAAAGAAGAAGGTCCAATGAGTCAAAGAAAATCTCCCCAAACTGGAGGAAGTAGAGAGTGACGAAGAAGACAAAACTGTGGGAAGGGTTCGCTTTTCCACCACTACCCAATGGGATTTTTGAAAAGGAGACCTCGATCAACGCAAGGATCTCCTAGTGCTACGTGTGCCCCTGTAATAGTATCGCAATCTGCTAAATCCATGCGCATTCCCTTGCAGCTTGTGGTACCTTCGCACACGATGAAAGTCGTTGACACCCATGCCCTTGTAGACAGTGGTGCAGATATCTCTTGCATCGACTGGATGTTTGTGCGAAAGCACCAACTCCCCACCAACAAACTCAATGTCCCTATTCTCGTACACAATGTCAACCAATCCTCGAATAAAAATGGTGAAATCCGTCATACCTGTACCCTTTATGTAAACATTGAGGGAGTTTCCCAAAAGGTTCTCTTTCATGTCATGTCCTGTGGAAAGGAAAACCTTATCCTCGGCCTTCCCTGGCTTTGCTCTACGAACCCCGTTATCGACTGGAAAGCTCAAACGCTCTCTATTGACGAATCTTGTGACCAATCGAAAGATTTATACTCCACCTACGTCGCTGACTCCCACCGCCACGACTCCTGCTTCCACCCTCCATCGACCACCCCATTCAAACCACCTCGACACACTACCATCACTCCCGATGCTCAGGACCACCTTCACTCCTATATGGACTTCAGCGATCCCCACAATTACATCCTTCAAGCTAAGGAGAACAGAACTATCAACTGAATCGTTCGAGGAGTTTGTCGCTTCGCTCCCCTCAGGTCTCCCTTATGTAGGAAAATCACCTCTTCAACCGAACTCGCCGCTGCTGCCGAGAAGGCCAAACCACCCCCCGTACTCCCAGAAGAATATAAAGCTTACGCCTCCATTTTCTCTGAAGATTCCACCAACCACACTCCCCCTTCGCGTCCCTACAACCATGAGATTAATCTCAATGAATCCTTTGTCCCTAAAATCGGAAAACTCTACCCCCTGTCGCCTGACGAACGAAGGGCCACCGATGACTTCCTCGAAGAAAACCTTCGCTTGGGAAAGATTCGCCCCTCTAGTTCGCCTCAGGCCTCTCCTTTCTTCTTTGTCAAAAAGAAGGATGGCAAACTCCGCCCATGCCAAGACTACCGATACATCAATGAACATACTGTCCAAGATGCATACCCCCTTCCCCTCATCTCCGACCTTGTCGATAAACTGAAAGACGCTAAGATATTCACCAAATTCGACGTCTGTTGGGGGTACAACAATGTCCGCATCAAGGATGGACACCAGTGGAAGGCTGCCTTTATCACCCACAAGGGGCTCTACGAACCCACTATGATGTTCTTTGGTCTATGTAATTCCCCTGCCACCTTCCAATGATTCATGAACGATTCGTTCCGTGATATGATCGCTGAAGGTTGGCTCATCATCTACATGGACGACCTCCTCATATTCTCCCCCAATGATGCTACTCACACCAAACACACCAAATGCGTCCTTCAACGGATGCAAGAATTGGACCTTCGTCTCCACCTGTCAAAGTGTAACTTTGCCACCAAGGAAGTAGAATACCTTGGCATGATTGTCCAACCCGGACAAATCGCAATGGACCCCGTGAAACTTGACGGGATTGCCTCCTGGCCCACCCCTTCAAAGGTCAAGGAAGTACGGTCATTCCTTGGTTTTGCCAATTTCTACCGCCAGTTTATTCCGGACTACTCCACCATCGCCCAACCTCTCCTAGACCTCACTAAGAAAAACCTTGCTTGGTCATGGTCCCCCGCCTGCGAACAATCAGTCCAATCTCTGAAACAGCTATTCCTCTCGAAACCTGTTCTCCGGCTCCCTGACCTCTCTGCCCCCTTTGCCATCGCTACTGATGCATCGAAATATGCCATCGGCGCTATCCTCCTCTAAACAGACTCCAACAGCGATTGGCACCCCTGCTCTTATCTCTCCCAGACGTTTTCCCCAGCCGAACGGAACTATGACATTTATGATCGGGAACTCCTCGCCATCCTCTGCGCTCTCAAAGCATGGCGACATTACCTCCATGGCTCCCAATTCCCCATACAGGTCTTCACCGACCACAAAAATCTTACCTACTTCCATCAGGCCCAACATCTAAATTGCCGACAAGCCCGATGGCTCCTCGACCTCTCCGACTTCGATCTCAAGATCATTCACATTGCCGGTAAACTCCTTGCCGGTCCTGATGCCCTCTCCCATCACTCTGACCTCTGCCCTGACACCCCTGACAATGACAACACGGTTCTTCTCCCCGACTCCCTCTTTGTCCGCCTCATCGACTTCTCGCTGAACGAGGTCATTGCTTCCTCCTTGAAAGATGATCCCCTTGTTTTGCAGGCCCTCCAAGCTTTGGATGGGAAGATTCCCCCTGCTTTTCGGTCTCACCTTTCTGACTGGCAGTTCACCTCCGGCGTCCTCACGTACAAGAACCATGTCTATGTTCCTCCCGTCAGTTCTCTGCACCACTCCATCCTTGAGCGATGTCACGATCATCTCACCGCCGGTCATCCTGGCTACTTGAAAACCCATCAACTCGTCGCCGCTGACTTCTGGTGGCCTGGCCTTGCCCAATATGTACGAAAATACATTGAAGGGTGTGCCTTGTGCCAACAGAACAAAGCCAACACCCATCCCACCATTCCCCTGCTCGCCCCTATTAAGTCGTCTTGCTCTCGCCCATTTCCACAAATTTCTTGTGACCTCATCACCGACCTCCCCCTCTCCTCTGGCTTTGACTCTCTCCTGGTCGTGGTCGACCATGGACTTAGTAAGGGGGTGATTCTCTGCCCCACAAAGAAAACGATCACCACGGAAGGAATAGCCTCCCTCTTTTTCCACAAAGTCTACACCCGCTTTGGCCTCTATGACAAAATCATCTCTGATCGAGGCCCACAGTTCGCCTCTGCCTTCGCCCGAGAACTGGGACGCCTCCTAGGTTATGACCTTTCCCTATCCACTGCTTATCACCCACAATCCGACGGGGAAACCGAACACGTGAATCAGGAAGTAGAGAGGTACCTTCGGATCTTCTGTGGAAGCAACCCTACCTCATGGGCAGATTGGATCTCCCATGCTGAATTTGCGCACAACCACCGCCCTCATTCTGTCACCAATAAATCCCCTTTCTCCCTGATCCTCGGTTTTGAACTCCGTGCCCTAACTTCTATCATCCCAGATACCAACATTCCCGCTGTAGAAACACGTCTCAAGGACCTTACCACCGCCCACGACGAGGCCCTGGCCTCCCACGAACTCGCTAGACAAGTGATGGCCTCCCGTTCCAACTGTCGCTTTACTCCATTCTCCCTCAGCGATAAGGTTTGGCTGGAAGCTCGGAACCTTCGTCAAACCATGACTCATTCTAATTCACCCCGAAACACAAAGGCCCCTTCACTATCACCCAAGTCTTATCGCCAATCACTTACAAATTACACCTCCCCAAAACATGGAAAATCCATGACACGTTTCACGCTTCCCTTCTCACACCCTATCATGAAAACTCCATCCATGGGAAGAACTTCCCTGCGCCACCCTCGGAACTTGTAGAAGGGGAAGAAGAATACAAAATAGAACAGATCTTACGCCACCGCGGAACTCCATCACGCCGCATGTTCCTGATCCGATGGAAGGGATATTCCGCTGAAGATGACTTGTGGATTGCTGAGTCAGAGCTGCGGCACGTGAAATCCCTCCTCTCCAATTATAAAAAGCTCCACCCCCTCGCATTCCCTCTTTCCTCAGAACCTCCATCTCCTCCACCAAAGAAAACAAAACGCCATTCTTAACCTTTTCAAAGCTTGTCGTCTACCATGGCCATCGAATTTACTTCCTCTACTCCTTTCTCTGTCTCTTCGCCCAGCTCTTCCTCTTCGCCCTTAGACTCTACTTCCACTATCGCTTAGTCTGGTTGGGATGACCCATCCGCCCCCACCTAGGAAGAATGCTACACTGCTGAATGGGGCGTTCAACCGGAACCTGACAACCTACCCCCCATCTCCATTGCTACCACTCCCTCCGCTCGTCTCCCTATATCCATCTTATCTGTTGACGTCCCACTCTATGCCTCTCGCCTCCGTGACGACTTCCCGGATGAAGAATACATTCGTCTCATGAACCAGTTCATCACCAATTCGCACCTGGCCACCTCCATCACCGCCTATTTAGATGTCGGCTCCCCGCTATATGCTTTATATTGTGCCTATCTTCAGGCAGAACGCCTCACCCCTATCGCCTCCCACGTTACGGCGCAGGCCCATGTTGGCTTTATTGGTTCTCTTCTCTCTACCATCCAAAACGAACTCTGCGGAGCCCTCTCTGTAGCCCTCTATCAGTTAGGCATGGGGGAGTTTTTATAGGACCTTGACCGGTACCTCCTTGAGCTTAGTTGACAACAGTGTATCCCCTCCCCTGACACTCCATCAGCGTCCTCCTCCCCTCTTGGATCCGACGAGATCAATGCCCTAGACCGGATCGAAGCCCACTGGACTGGTAACCATGGTCAAACCCCTCTCACCAGTTCTCACCCATGTTACCACGAGGCCTGTTTCCACTGCCACCGCCTCAGACATAGACGTGCCGACTGCATGTTCTACCAATGCCCCACCTGCCTACGCTGGCGACCCGGTCATCCACAAAACCACTGTCCATTAAGGCGCCCCCCTGGCATTCCATCTCCGGCTTCCTCCCCGGCCTCCTCTCCCCAATCCTCTCGGTCCTTCCATTCTAATCAATCTCGTCAATCCAATCGAATTTGTTCGGTCCCTCCACCTCATCGATGCCGCTCCCCGTCTGCTGATGACACCCTCGTTGACAACAATGTCTGGGATGACACAGCCTGTTGGCAACGACAAAACCTATACAGGAATTGCACTAAGTCACCCACTAGGAACTCGCTCAAGGAGGGGAACTGTTTAGTCGGGAATCAACCAGAACAGACTGAGGAGTCTGGCTGGTGCTGCA